>PVIU01003179.1:0-151320 GCA_004026605.1 Ondatra zibethicus | reverse complement strand
CCTGGGGAGATGGCACAGTCAGAGGGTTAGTCCTGGGGAGAGGGCACAGTCAGAGGGTTAGTCCTGGGGAGAGGGCACAGTCAGAGGGTTAGTCAGGGTAAAATTTTCCATTTCAGTTTCTGGAATTTTGTTTGCTCTACTTTTCTTTTTAAAAGTATTCCCTTTTCTAGAAATGATGAATTAATTGCTATTTAAGTGAGCAAAGGTTTACAATTTGCTGTTATAATTGATATTCAATTCACACTAAGCTCTCTTTCACAATTTATGCTACTTAAACTCTGAGAGTTTTTTTTAACAAAAGCACTTTTATTTTTTATTTATAATCTACAATGATGTAAATTGTCTCTTCACTGTCAACATAAAGATAGATTAATGGTGTATTATATAGAATATATGCATCCACAAATATACTCTATTTTGTTATTTGAATTTGGGACTGAATTTTCCTCTATAGTCCAGGCAGGCCTTACAATTCTTCTTCTTTGGCCTCCCGAGTGCTGGGATAATAGACTCTTGCTACCACACACACCACACATATTTTTCTCTAAATTACTTTTATTTTCCTTTGGTCTTCTAGGAGTCTTGGTTATCCATTGTTCTTATTTCCTTCAAAGTACTCAACATGACTGTACTATATTTAACTTAACCATTACCTTGTCAGTGGTCATTTGGGTTGGCTCCAATGTTTGATTATGCAAGTACAGGGGTCCAGGGTGTGCTTCCTGTTTGAAACTTGAAGTTTTTAATCCATTCAAAATCTATTATGCTAAATGTTTTGCCTTTGTTCTCATTAATATTTCCTCTTAAAATTTTGATCCTTATATTAAGAAAGCTAAATATTATATTCTCAAATTTCCCACAGATTACATTGATGTGTGTATTGAAAATATAATAAATGTTGGAAAAAACCTATCTCTAAATTATTCTTATCTTTTCCATTACTATAATTGCTGTCATGGCTGCATATTCTTCTTAATTCTAAGGATTACATACTATGGATTGGCTTTTGGTTTGGAAATATTGCCATTTTTCCATTGTATTTTTCTAAATGATTTTTCATGATTGGCGGGCACTCTATTGCTTCTGTCATTATTCTTTGTGACTCTGTAGTCAGTTTCTTATTAGTTTGTACAATTTTCAGTTGACTCTCTTGGGTTTTCTATGCAGACAATATAGGTCTCTATAAATAATATATTTTTTTTATTCTTACAAGCCTTATACCCTGATTCTGCTCCTTCTTTCTTCTGTGTGCATATGTGTGCAGGTACACAGACCCATGTGTATCAATATGGAGGCCAAAGGCTAATATCAGGAGTCTTTGTTTTTACTCTCCATGTTTTGAGTTGGAGCAGGGTCTCACTGAACCTGGAGCTACACTCTGCTATTCTGGTTGTTTAGTGAGCCTTAGGGATCCACCTGTCTCAGCCTTCTAGACTAACAGTGGTGTTACAGATGGGAACAGCTACATCTAGCTTTCACATGGATGCTGGGAATCCAAACTCAGGTCCCCATGTATGCAAGCACTTTACCCAGTGAGCCATATATTCAGCTCAGGTTTTCTATTCTGATTTGCTCAGGTTGTCTATAAATTAGTGATTCTCAAAATTGTTGTGCATTCCCCAAAGCTGATTCATTGGTTTGTGTAGGGCGCCACGGCACCTCCATGTTACGAGCACGCTGACTTAGAGCCAAAGCACCAGTTGCAGTACTTTTCTGGACTTAGTAAACGACTTCTGCGCATGCGCTTTCCTATGAAAGGCATCGTATGACTTGACCAATCCTGTCATCATACGATCACGCCATACCAACTTGAGCCTATCGGGCGTTGACACATCAGGGCTTTGTTTGGCACTGCTTATAAGCGAGCTGCGCTGGGGATCATGGTCCTTTAGCCTCTCTCATTCCTAAAGTGTGTGTCCCAATAAAGTGTGTTCTGAGAAGACTCCTGTTGTAATCGTCTCTTCTGCTGGCGGACGCCACGCACTACAGGTTTGGACTGTTTTTATCTGTCTTTGGGAAACTTTTGTGTCCTTGGCCAATCTCTGGTTGCAGTCGATAAACATATTCGTGTGAGTACTTGTTGACATTTGGCATTTCTGTTTGTATGCACCCAGTGAGAGACAGAGTTAAGCAAAGCAGTGAAGACAGATGTTTAAACCTGACTGGCTTGCCACTAACGGAGGGACTTCCTTGCTGGGTCAGATAAGTCTCTGATTCCTGAGAAAGGTCTCCGCTAAGGTCTCCGCTGCTTGATGCTTCGGCTCATTATGTAACAAATTCTTTCACAACACATGGAACATCTTGTCCATTGCTTTTGAAAACCTAAGTCAGGAGTCAGCAAATGACAGCTGATAGGACCCAATGCCTCTTAAGTCAGGAGTCAGCAAATGACAGCTGACAGGACCCAGTGCCTCTCCCGGGTTTTACTGGAACCCAATGACACCTGTTTATTTACCTATCATCAGCAGTAGTTTTCACAGTACAGAGATAGCCATGACACAGAGAGGCCCGGTGAAGCTTAAAGTATTTATTTATTTATTTAAAAAGATCTTTTTTTTAAAAAATTTCACATACCAATCCCATTTCCCTCTCCCTCCCCTCCTTCCACTCCCCCATCTTCTGCTCCCCCCCACTCTCCCCCACCACACACCCATAGCCATCCACTCCTCAGAGAGGGTAAGTCTTCCCATTGGGAGTCAACAAAGTCTGTCAGAACACATTGAAGCAGACCAAGCCCCTCACCCCTGTATAAGGCTGAGTAAGGTATCCCTCCATAGGGAATGGGCTCCAGAAAGCCAGCTCATGCAGTAGGGATAAATCCTGGTCCCACTGCCAGTAGCCCCACAGACTGCCCAAATCACCCAACAGTCACCCACGTTCAGAGGGCCTAGTTCAGTTCTTTGCAGGTTCCCCAGCTGTCAGTCCAGAGTCAGTGATCTCCCACTAGCTCGGGTCAGTTGTTTCTGTGGGTTTCCCCATCACAGTCTTGACCACTCTGAAGCTTAAAACATTTTTTATCTGGTCCTTCTTAGAAAATAAAAGTGGGAAAGGGATGGTCGAGATGGGAGAAGGACAGAGAGGGAAAGCAAGGAAAGAGATTTCTTGATTGAGGGAGCCATTATGGGGCTAGCAAGAAACCTGGCACTAGAGAAATTCCCAGGAATCTACAAGGATGACCCCAGCTAAGACCCTATGCAATAGTGGAGAGGGTGCCTGAACTGGTCTTTCCCTGTAGTCAGATTGATGACTATCTTAGATGCCATCATAGAACCTTCTTCCAGCAACTGATAGAAACAGATGCAGAAATCCACGGCAGAGCACTGGGTTGAGCTCCCAGAGTCCAGTAGAATAGTAGGAGGAGTGAAAATACAAGCAAAGAGCTCAAGACCATGATAGGGACACCTACTGAAACAGCTTATTCAGCTAATAGGAGCCCAAATTAGGCCCTCTGAGTATGGATGACAGTTGTATGGCTGGGGCAGACTATGGGGCCACTGGCAGTGACCAGGATTTATCCTACTGCTTGTACTGGCTTTATGAAAGCCATTCTCTTTGGAGGAATACCTTGCTCAGCCTAGATACAGCAGGGAGGGCCTTTGTCCTGCCTCAAAGCAATGTGCTAGACTTTGTTGACTCCCTATAAGAAGCCTTACCCTTTCTGAGGAGTGGATGAGGGGTGGGGTGTGGGCAAAAGTGGAGGGAGTAGGAGGAAGGAAGGAAATGGGAACTGAGATTGGCCTGTAAAATGAAAAAAATAAATATTTTTTTAAATAAATAAAAAGAAAATAAAATTGGCAAATCTACATATGGCAGAAACAGGTTCTTATCTAAAATTATAGTGCCAGGCATGAATTTCCTCCTACTGAATGGGTCTTAAATCCAATCAGACAGTAGTTGGTTATCCCCAGGACATTTGTGCCACTATTGCACTATTGAACATATCTTGCCAGTCTAGCCCTTGTGGAAGTTCATAGTGTTCCAGCTATGTAGGTCTGTTGAGAGCTCCTCTCTTGATAGCCTGCATAACACCTCTGACACTGCAAAACTAGCTTTGAGGGAAGAGATTTCCAGGTAATTATTGCTGGATTTCTCCAAGTCTTAAGGCTGGTCTGTAATATTTTCCACTTTAGGATTTTGCCCTTGAGTTCTGGCAGGGAACCAAGAAACCAAGAGTAATGATAATAGCCTGCATTGTTTTGGGGGGTCTCTTAAATTCACCTCACTAGCAACTCTTAGAAAGATAGCCTACATCTGTCTCTGGACTTTTTGTTTGATAGTCTATGTCTTCTGGGAGTAATATTATCTCCCAGTATGAGGCTCTCTGTGTTAATTGCCAACTATTGCAGAAAGAAGGTTCTCTGATTAGGATTGAGAAATGTATTGATCTATGGGGACTGTTGGGGATTTTATACAGTGTATTTTCATCATATTCTCTCTCCCACATACTCTAGGATCTACCCCCATCTCCTTATTTATTCAACTTGACTCCCTCCCCTCCTCTCCCTCCCCATAGTGTTCAGTTTATATTGGCTACTCTAGGATATGGTAACTACCCTGGAGAGTGGTCACACCATTAAAGTAGACGAATTTAGAATTTCCCAGCATCTATTAAATGCCAATAGTTCCTCACCTACGGATGGAACTGTGTACTCACCTCCCTCCCCTTCATGTGGGAATTATGTCTGGCTTGAGTTTGCACATATCATGTTCTTTTTGTTACAATCTTTGGGAGTTTACATGTGCATCTTCACTGGGATTTTTGTGTGTTTTTTTAAACACTGTAAAGTAATATACTTCCTCTGATTCTTATGATTTTTCTACTGCCCCTTTTTACTGAGATCCCTGGGTTGCAAGGGGAGGAGTGTGAGATAGACATTCCATTTAGTCTCTTATTTTCTACATGTTGACCAGTTGTGGCTCTCTGTGTTAATTGCCGACTATTGCAGAAAGAAGGTTCTCTGATTAGGATTGAGAAATGTATTGATCTATGGTTATAGCAATACATCTTAGGAGTCATTTTAATGCTATGCACATTTGGCAGAATAATAGTACTTCATTTTCCCCTAGGGTCTATGACCTATCTAGCCACAAGTTTCTGGCTCTGTTAACAGTTCCAGTTATGGGTTCCATTTCATGGAGTATGGCATAAATCCCATCAGGAAATGGTTACTATGACATTCATGCCACAAGTGGGTATATCTTGTCAGGCAGATTGTTACTGCAGCTTGGAGTCTTCATGGGAGAGTGAGATTAATGATTACTTTTCTCCTCCAGTAGCATGCCCAGCACTTTCTAGAACTATGAAAGCTAGCCAGTAGGGGGTGAATTTTCTATGCAAGCACCCACTTAATTTCTTCATATAACTTAACTATGTAGTGTCTTCAGCCATAGAGTATCACTGTCAAGTTCTGGAGGGTAACTGTGCTGGCTAGACTTTTGTCAGCTTGACACATAAAACTCTTGAGTTATTTGAGAAGGAAGACTCTCAGTTGAGTAACTGTCCCCACCAGATTGGCCTGGAAGCAAGCCTATGTGACATTTTCATGATTTAAATGATATGGGTAGTCCCAGCTCACTGTGTACAGTGCCACCCCTGGGCTAACAGTCTTGGGTGCTATATGCAGGCAGGCTGAGCAAGTCATGAGGAACAAACCAAGGCCTCCCAATCAGTTCCTGCCTCATGTCCCTTCCTTGAGTTCTCGCCCTGATTCCTTTGGATGAAGGAGTGTGACGAGTTGTAAGCTGAGGAAATCCTTTCCTCTTCAAGTTGTCTCAGATACAATGTTTTATCAGAGCACTAGAAAAGTAGTTCAAATAGTTACCAAGAACAATGTCAGCAACCTATAATGCTGATGCTGGGGGGGGTCTATGTGACCCCATTGTCCCGCAACTCTACAAGATAGAATGGAAAGTTTGTGATTTGGTTGATTTCACCATGACTTTTTCTGTCCCCTCACTGAACTTTGGCTTTCCTCTCCAACTCCTCCATCCAATCTCTTCCCTTACCACTTTCATTCACCCTTGTTCTGCTATGCCTCTCCCATTTAAGCTTTTTTATACACTACAGAGACCTTTATCCCATGTCTGATTTATTAGGACATGAATGATTCACAGAATTGGCATGATTTTCATGTTTGCAGGTGGTGCTAATGCTGCAGGTTGGGTATCTGAAACCTGAGATCCACAACAGTATTGAGATATAGGGAATCTGCCTCAGAATCATGCTTAGATGTTATATTTATAGTTTGCTGGGATTTTGTTTTTATTGCTATTGCTATAAATTTAATCATGGCCTGCTGCTTATCTTTTAGGTTGATGAATCATTTTTATCTGTTTGATCAATTTATGTTATGTTTATATTAGAAAATCTCCCAATAAGAAGCTATTTTTTTAATTCCTGCCATTGCATGTGATCATAATGGATTATGTTACTTTGTTGCTGTATTTAATTTCCTTATTTATTTAAAATTTTCCTTCAGTAGTTATAATCAAAAAGAATATTCACAATGTGCATACTACAGTTTGTTGGTTTTTCCCTTACAATATTTTATTGGGATGATTATGCCAGCATTCCAAATTTAAATTTAAAACTTCTGCTTGTTTCTGTGATCTAATGTGGAATTTACTCTGTATGGAAACTACCTATTCCCTGGAAATGTGAGGAGTCTCATTTGAGGACATGTTTGATTTAAAACCATTTTAGGCGATGTGTTTTGATTTATTTTAATTTTCTTCTAGGCAGTTTTATCCTATGTACACCATAGCTTTGGGGCTTAGTTTGAGTAAACCACATTTTCCCACTATTTTAGCCATGATTTTCAATATTTTTAAACCCTCTAAATCTGTTCTTACCTTCTGTTTATTAGTCTTAATTTGGTTTTATTATATTCTTTCTCCTTTCTTTACTGTATTTGCTTATTCTTATTTTATCACTTTATAAAACTTGATCTTATAATTGACCTAAAATACTATATATGTCTTATAATTCATTTCCACTTAAAAAATCTTTTTGTTTTTCCCAAATAACCCTGGTATCATAACTGAGACTTTAGTTTGATATTGGTAGCTTTGCACATTAAGATTATATTCTATAAACTTAAACTTAAAATATATATGTATGTAAAATATGATATATATATATAGTGTACTTGTAAATACATGGAAAAAGCAAATAAACTTTCCTCTATTATTCAAAACCTATAGTTAGTTTTAGAAAGAAAATTATCATAAATAACCAAGCAAAGGTTGAGCATATTTCCTCATTGTTTCACTTCTGTGTTTACCTCTTAATGTAAAGACGAGTATTAACCAATATCTACATTGGTCCATGCCCATTTGCCCATCTATAACTAAAACCTGAATATAGCTGCAACAGTCAGGAAAATCTCGATGAGTCATTGAATGTCTCAATTAGGTTTCTATTGCTGTGAAGACACGCAACTCCTATAAAGGAAAACATTTCATGAGGTTGCTGACAGTTCAGAGGTTCAGTCCATTATCATCATGGTAGGACATAGTGGTGTGCAGTCAGACATGGTGCTGGAGAAGGAGCTGAGAGTTTTATATCTTGATCTGCAGGCAACAGGAAGTGAGCTCTTTCACTGTGAGTGGCTTGAGCATATATGAGCTCTCAAAGCCCATGTCCACGCTAACACATTTTCTCTAATAAGATCATATCTCCTCCACCAAGGCTAAACCTCCTGATAATGCCACTCCCTTTGGGGGCCATTTTCTTTCAAAGACCACATTGAGAATCAACTGGTTCTGTGGAAGTGGAAAAAAAGATCATATTTTACATATGTTATAGTAGGCAAACTTTATTGTGTAATCTCTACATCAATAAATTTATAATAAATTATCAATCTAACTATATATACATTTTACATATAGAAGTCAGCTTTTGAACATATATTACTAATACCTAGCCATGTGGAATGGCACAAAATGTCCGCATTTTAAGACTACAGAGAACTCATGGTTTAGTTGTATGAAGTTTGAATTAAATGTACCTGAAAATATTTTAGAAATAATAAGCATAATCACCTTCATTCTGTCTTATATGTGAACTACTTCTAAATTTTTTTATTATTATTTTCATTCTTAAGGAACATATGATTCATTCTATAAAAGTTTGTGTCTTTTGTTCATATATTTATCCTGTCCTTTTAAAAAAATAGTCATGATGTGGAAAATTGTAAGAAGTCCATCAAAAGGTAGGCACTTAAGGAACTGTGGCATTACATAGCGTTTATACTATTGAGTAATGTTGCATCATCTTTAATAAAGGAGAAAATATTGTCAGAATAGCAAGGATACACTTTGAGGACATGACGGTAAGAGAAACCAAACCATCTCAGAAGGACAAATACTTTATGATCCTACTGTTGGCCTTTTCATTTAGGTAGCCACCTGTTTTTCTTTTCAGTTAATCGATTTCTTCCATTGAGAAATAGAGGTTTCAGAAGGACAGGCATCAGGGGTGAGGAGTTGGCACGCGCTGGTCTGTGGCGTGAGATGGTTTCAGTACAAGGCTGAGGCGGAGCACTCATTATTAGCTGTTTTGGGATAATGCAGCACCTTTCTTGTGGGCAATGGTCTTAATGACCTCACAGGACTAAGATCTTCAAAATGATGTTTACTGTCTATTGTGGAATACTTGTTTAACTACGTGAAGATGTGTTTTATTTGTTTACGTTGTGGGATTTTTGTAAACTATGTAAAGATATGTTGTTTCACCTTGCCTGCCTAAGGCGCCTGATTGGTCTAATAAAAGGCTGAATGGCCAACAGTGAGGGAGGAAGTATGGGTGGAACTTCCCGGCAGGGAGAATAAGTAGGAGGAGGAATCTAGACTGGAGGAAGAAAGAAAGGGAGACACCAGTGGCCATCCAGCCAGCCAGACATGGAGGAGGCAGAAAAGGGTTAGAAAGCATGATGGCAGAGCAAAGGCTTATTGGCAGAACAGCTGAGCATTCATACCTTGGTCTGTAAATCAGAGGCAGAGAGTCCTGGGAATGATATGAGTCTTTGAAATCTCAAAACCCACTCCCAGTGGCAAACCTCCTGGCAAAGAGTTCCACCAACTGGCAACCCAAGTCTTCAATCTTATTGATCAGTGGAAGTCATTCTCATTCAAACCAACACAGGAAGGACCCAGCAGAATTCCTTAAGCATATAGTTGGATCTTGAAAGGCCAAAGACACAGGGAGCGTGACCCCTGAACTCAAGTCATTCAAAAGGAATTTGAGGAGACAGAGAAAAATGAGCAGTTCTCAGTAACACTGTTGTATTTAGACGAAAGTCACCATTTGAGGTGTTCAAGTATGTCTAGCATATTCACAGTCATCACTACCTAGTTCTGAAACATTCTCATCAATTTATAAGAAAACTTTGTGCTCTTCAGAGGTCAGTTCTTTCCCTGCCTATGGAAGTGGCTAATCTGCTTTCTGTTTTTATGGGTTTAAAGAGGTTGGATCTTTTTTCCATACAGACAATTGTGCTTGGAGAAGAAGACAAGAGGTCAAATCAACTCAACTAGTTGGGTGAAATTGAGCAAGACAGTTTGGCTTTTTGAAATTCCAGTGCTTAATCTACCTGAATTCTCTGAAGGCAGGGACAAGGCCAGGCGACCCTCAAAGGTTGCTCTGAGGCCTAAGATTATGACTATGTAATGCCGTTATGCATTTGAAAATCATGAATCTATGCTTTTCAATAAACTAAAGATTAGTGTGTAACCTTAGTAATTAAACTCAAGTATGGCACCGCTGGCCTATTTTTGGATAAACATACATAGTACTTGTATACACTCCCAAAGAGGAAAGGGAAGAGCAAAACTCTGCAGTAACCAGAGTACTCTTCATACAGTTAGGATTTGCATTCATCATACCATGACCCCAAGATAAAGACTGGCTTGTCATTCTGTTCTCATACATATTTTCTCTCTGTTGAAATAACCTGTAGAGACTCTCAACTGCTGACCAGGCTTTGATCTTTTTTGACAGCTCCTAAAAGACAATGCCTAGTAATATAACCAAAGAGGACCATTTGAAACAGAAGGAGCCATTACATGCCCTTGTAAAGAGTCATGCCATTTCAAACGGTCATGGAAACATCTCAACAGTGAACAGGCTTCTCCACACAGAGGTGGAGAAGCACCGTCTCCTCCCGATCATTTTTACGTGCTGGCTTCCTGGCCAGTTTGAGGGCAGTGGTGGCACATGCTGTACCAGATGTCCTTCCACAAGCATTGAATCTTCCATTTATCACTTTCTTGCTTTCACAGAAGTGTGGTTCAGAAAGGCAGCAGACGGAAACCTTCAGGGACTGACTGTGTCTCAGATGTGCATTGAACAGCAAGGCTTCTTCAGGTTAGTTTTTGGGTTAATGCTGACCTATAGCTGACCCTTTGAATTATACATTTATTTAAGTTTTCTTAAGTATGAGAAACACTAGTTAAATATGAAGGACCTGATTGGGAGCCCTCTGGTGCCTGTTTTAAAGGAAGGAAGTTGTTTACAAATGCAAGAGGCCATTCTTTGCCCCGAATGAAGTCCATGCGTTTTGTGGACTTTTCCTTTCTCCTTCTCTGCCTGCTAGAGATTGTATTCTTTTTTCTACCATCTGTATGTTATCAAAACAAGTCAGTTATGTCTCAGTAGAGAAGCCTATCACTGCCCTGAGAGAATGCCCCCAACCCTGTCAGATTCCTATCCTGTATCTCCATGTTCAGGAACCCTGGAATTTGGTTCTCTCTTTCCAAGGTGCTTAGGACCTATATGGTTCCAAGTTATGAGGAACTTTCCATGAAAATAACTTAGCATGAAGCCCTTGGGTCGTTAGTTCTGCCTGACAGCGTATTGCAATGACCAGAAACTCTCATTTGAAAAGAAAATTCATAGAGAGAAAGCTGTTGTAAAGTTCTGAGTGTTCATTAAGGTATTCGTAGAGAAGCAAAGAGACCCTCAATTTGAGCTAAGCTGGGTAATTTTGGAAAATGGAGCTGCAGCGCCAGGCTCCAGGTATGGGCTGTCCTTACTCACTGGCAGCTGTGTGGGATTTGCAGTTTTTCCCTCGTTTTATGTGATGATGGTGCGGGCCGGCTCAGCCTGCAGCACTGATTGCTATTCAGGGAGCAGGTTCTGGATTCGCTCCAATCATGTGGAATCTATTTTGGACCCGTCATGTCATACTTGAACTCTAAAATATGTCTTTCGGTGAAAGGTTCTGTTTATCTTTCTCTACTCAGGCTCACACAGAAAATGGAGTTCAGTCCACATACCAGCAGGCTCTTGTTCCACTCCGAAGCCCCTGGAATCCTCTGCAGCAGTCACAGAAACAGCATCCCCCCAATCCCGTAATGGCGGCTGGGTTTTCCTCAGTGCCCACAACATTCCCTGTTCTTCTATTCTCCCTTCTTTGCAAACGTCCCACTGGGAAATGGGGGCGGCAGTTTACACTGGCTTGTCTGTTTCGCAGGTAGCAAGCAGCTCAGCCTTTTGCAGGATACACAGCTGAGCCCACCTCCTTAGTGGAGGGACTCCTGCACAGAGCCTGTGAGATCTGCCAGGGGCAACACTTCACGGTCACGGAAGCCAGCAAACACGCTGGGAAGAAAAGCGACTAGGTTTGGGCTTCAGCGTGAAGAAATAATCCAATCTGCTAAGAGCAGATAGCAGAAACTGGCCCAGGAGGCCAAGCCCTAGGAGCAAAGGACTGATTCTCGATTTCACTAGGAAGATGGGTATACAGCTGTGCTCTGGTCTCTGATGTGTTTTCTTTTTGACTACTGTACCCACAATGAGGACAGCCGCCTGCAATTAACTTCTTGCATTGAAGTGGTTGAGAGGCTTTCTGAATTGTTGCTCTTCTCGGGTCTCTCTCTCTCTCTCTGTTTCTCTCTTTCTTTCTCTGTTTCTGTCTCTCTTCCCCTCTTACACACACACACACACACACACACACACACACACCCTGTTAGGATGTCAAGACTTCAGAGTCAACTTACCGGCTGCTCCATTTTGTGATTGGAATCTGATAATGTCTTGCCTTTGTGGTCTGAGCCTTTTATTCTTGGGGAAGGAAGAAAGGGGAGGGTCCATAGAGAATAAATAACTGGGGAGAAGGCATTGCTTGGCCCTGAGTCCTTTAACTGTGATGCCTTTGAAAAAAGGCCTCGTAAGTCACGTGGTCTGATCGACAAGCAATACATTGGAAGTGAATGGGCAGCCGCATTAACTAGGGACGCCTCAGCTCATGAGCTTGCATTTCCATAATGGGGTTAGGAGCTGGCTGTAATTTGTTAGTGACTGCGGCTAAAATGCAAACATTTTCCAGTCACATTTGCAGGAATCTGAAGCTAACCACAGTCTCAGGCACAGCCGTGAGGAAACACGTCCCAGCTGCACTTGGCGACCCGGATGGGAAGCCACTCACAAAGCTGCCAGTCTTCCTCGCTGGACCAGTGCCACTGGAAACAGAAGTGCAACTTTATCACTTGACTTCAAGACGCCGTTTCCCAGAGGCATATGGAGGCAATACAGGCCTGGACCAGCTGCGGGAGAAACTCCTCTTTCAGGGTGGGGTGGTAGATAGGGGCACCCGCTCCATGCCTGAGGGAGAAGGTTCAAAGGCCTGGACAGTGGGATTCTTTCCTGGGGGGGGGTATTTAATTTCTCAAATTCAGCAAATGTGAACTCAAGGCTTCTTGTGTGCCCTTGAGAAGCAAAGTTCAAATAACCGTCGCCCAGTCAGCATTGTGAAGATAGCCTCGCCTCAGCAGTAACCCATCTCCGGATGTTCTCAAGCGTTGTCGCAACTACACACGGAAGCACTCCAGAATCCTGGAGTACACGATGCCAGAACTAGCTCTGAAATGAAACTGGAGGTGTGCTTCCACACACAGTGATTTCCACTTGGACTGTTTAGCTGGGAAGCAATAGCAGCCTTGGGTGGTCACAACAGAAGCATGGCGCTTGGCCCAGCTCACAGAGAGCCTACAAGCCCAAGACCCATGGGCACTTAACAGTAGCAAACGTCCAAGAAGGAAGTAGCTTAAAACTGTCAACGAATTCTAATAGAAATATAAGACCACAGGGTCCCCTGAACTATGTGTGAGAACTGATCCCTGTGGAGGAAGGCTCCTACTTTAGCAGTCTCACCAAATCGGAGAAACCTGATCAGATGGTTTCTGCTTTTCACCTAGGACAGCTGCTAAAATTCTCACAGACATGCATGGATGTTCATTTCTGATTTTTGTGTGTAAGCATGTAAGAAAGGGTACAATGGACTAACTTAGAAGCGTTGACTCAGGTCCACAAGTACACCCACACACATACAGCGGACACACAGTGCACATTTTTGTTTAAGATGTGTAATTCTCTTAATTCTTTAAATGTGTTTGTAGGTGAATACAAGGAAACAATTGAGATGTGAATCAGCTACAAAGTTGGCCATTGTCATACTCTATAAAAATTAGCATGGGATGGGGAGATGGCTGAGTGTATAAAGCACTTGTTTTTTAAGTGTGAAGATGGAGTATGGATTCCCAGAACCTATGGAAATCCTAGGTAGGCTCCTCAGCCTGCCTGTAATTTCAGGGCTCAGAGGTGGGATCTCAGGGCAAACTGCCACTTATACTGGTCGTATTGGTCAGTTCTGAACTCAGCTGAGAAATTCTGCCTTGAGATAGAAAGTGGAGATAAACACAATATAAACTTCCAAAAATAATCAACAATTATATATGCATCAAAAGGAATGTAGCCAGGTTTGGTTGCAAAATACATGTTTGAGAAGATGAAGGAGGAAGAGTACCATGAGGTCAGGGCCAGCCTGGGTTACATAGCGAGATTAAGGCTAGGCTTGGTTATAAATTGTGAAACTGTCTGAAAAACAACAAACAAACAAACAAAAAAGAAAGACAATGAATCAACAACAAAAAAACAAAGCAAAACATGAAAATGGACATCGTGTGTTTGATACGGATGTACTGAAGGAGTCAGGCTACAGAATCGTGAATTCCTGGATATGGGAGTTTTGATAACCTCAGTTTTCCTCTTTCTAAAAATCTCTGTTAATTTGCGCTCTCTTTTGATGTGCTTCAGATAATCTATATTATTTAATATCTTTATAATGATCATGTATTGTTCATACAATATGATAAGATTATGTAATGTGATACACAGTGTTTTTTGTTTTTGTTTTTTCCTTATTTGTTTGTTTGTTTTTGTTTTTCAAGACAGGATTTCTCTGTAGTTTTTGGAGCCTGTTCTAGAACTAGCTCTTGTAGACCAGGCTGGCCTCAAACTCACAGAGATCTGCCTGCCTTTGCCTCCAAAGTGCTAAGATTAAAGGCCTGTTCCTCCACTGCCTGGCGATATACAACGTTTTATTAAGGTGCCTTGGTGTGAAATTCCCCTCTGTATACTGTGAATACCAATGGTTAATAAAGAAACTGTCTTGACCCTATAGCAGAGCAGAGCTAGGCAGGGAAAACTAAACTGAATGCTGGGAGAAGGAATACAGAGTAGGAGAGAAGCCATGTGTCCCCGCTGGAGACAGATGCCAGAACTTTACCAGGTAAGCCACAACCCCGTGGCGATACACAGATTAAAGAAGATCGGTTAAATTTATATGTAAGAGCTAGCCAATAAGAAGCTAGAGCTAATAGGCCAAGCAGTGTTTTAAATAATATAGTTTCTGTGTGATTATTTCAGGACTGAGCAGTCAGGAACAAACAAGAGACTCTCCTTACAGCAGTGCCCAGAAGATGGCTCCAAGGTGAAGGGACCTGCCGCCAAGCCTGACTACCTGAGTTCAATCTCCAGGACCTGGTTGAAGAAGAGAACCAATTCTTGAACGTTATCTTCTGACCTCCACATGTAAGCCATAGCATAAGTGTGCATACACACACACACACACACACACACATAAATACAACTAATAAAATTCTATTTAAAAGGTTTTGAGCCCTTCATGAATTTTTAATCTTACCTTAAAATTTAAATAGGATAAAATAGATGTAATCCTGTGACTTTTAGGAGATGAATAAGAATTTATTATTTTTTTATTTATTTTACATACCAATTAGTTTCCCCTCCCTTCTCTCCTCCTGTTTCCTTCCTCCCACCTCCCTTCTACCTCCTCCCCATCCATTCCTCCTTTAAGAAGGGGTAAGGCCTCCCATGGGAGTCAACAAAGCATGGCATAAGAAGTTTAGGCTGGACCAAGCTCTTCTCCCTTGCATCAAGGCTGGGCAAGGCATCCCACCATAGGAATCAGGTTCCAAAGAGCCACCTCATTCATCAAGGCCAGGTCCTGGTCCCACTGCTAGGGGCCCCACAAAAGACCAAGCTACAAAATTGACACACACATGCAGAGGGCCTAGACTGGCCCCATCTAGCCTCCCTAGCTGTTGGTCCAGAGTCTGTGAGCTCCCACAAGCTCAGGTCAGCTGTCTCTGTGGGTTTTCCCATCATGATCTTAACCCCCTTTGTTCATAAAATCCTTCTTCCTCTATGAAGATAAAATTATAATGGGAGTAAATAATAACAAAAAATGTATGCTATAAAATTTGAAATGATTGAATTAGATTATTATTGATCTTCCTATGAAATTCTATAAAAACATATAAGCATGCCATATGTTTGACGTTGAATCAGAGTATATCCAGCAATCAAGAAAATGCACAATGCTCATGGAAGGAAAAGAGACTTCTCCTTTAGGTGTAGAGTGAAGGAGATGTAGCTTCTGTATGATCTAGTCTGACCATGGGAGAACTTCTCTGCAGAAGGGACTGCCAGTTGAACACCTCCAGAAGACATGATCTGTGGCATTATCTGTGCAAAAGTGCCCCAGGAACGACACTCTGCTTCCAAACTTAGTGCACCTTTGATAACATCCACAAATCAAATTGAGGTCCATTAACGTTAGGGACTTTGATTCTAAAGAGATGCAGCACCATTGAAATCTTCAGTCTGTTGGATCCATACAGGCTTAAGATGGTAGATCATAAATCAGGAAATTATTCTGTGTTTCTGGTGACCGAATTTTTAGGAGTACTGGAAAGATCTTTTTATAGTTTACCAGTCAACACAGTGAGGTGGGATTAAAGTGTTGCTCTGCATTCAATGTGTCCCACTGCATGCTGAAGATTAAGACAATATGGTGTTGGTTTTAGATTGTATTCCATTTAGACACGAATAATGAAAAATTAGATGATAGCATGATGTCAGGAAACTTCATTAAGGAGAGGATTTCTCTATCCACATGAGATTAAACATTTCCTAAGAGAAGCAAAAACATAGTCACATTCCTTAGAATGGGAAAGTAATGCCAATTTTAACTCCTGAAAATTTAAAGACAAAAAATTAGGAGTGGGAACAACATAGAGTATTACTTATGAATATAGGTTCTGAGTTGGGCAGTTTGGATATGAGTTGCAATCTGCATATCTATCTATCTATCTATCTATCTATCTATCTATCTATCTATCTATCTATCTATCTACCTACCTACCTACCTACTTATCATCTGTTTTTGGCTTGCTAAGGGTCAAACCTAGGGCATTGTACATGATAAACAAATGCTGTACCACAGAACTACATCAGCCCCAAGTGTGTGGTATTTGTAGCACAAATTTGACAAGCCATTGTCTCTCAAAATTTGCATTATCTCAAGCATAAAATGGATAGTGAAGCCTAGATCAAAGGATTGGCAAATATACCTTCAGCCCATGAAAAGTTTCTGCCAGCTTATAACATACAATCATTCAATGATAGCTTTGTGTGTTGGTTTTTATTTATTATTTTTATTTTCCAAGACAGGGTTTCTCTGTGTAACAGCCCTAGCTGCCCTGGAACTAGTTCTGTAAAGCAGGCTGGCCCCAAACACACAGATATCCACCTGCCTCTGCCTCCCGAGTGCTGGAATTAAAGGTGTGCATCACCACTGCCCAGCTATAAATATGGTGGTATAAAGGAAAATCAAAATGGGCATCTCTGTACCTGTTGTCATTTGCTTTATCTGGCCCTGTTCCCTTACAAGTTCATAACTGTGATAGTTATTGATAGATGTGTTGTGATAGGCCATGACACTATAAGGGGCTTGAAATTTCACAAAAAAATAGGTGTGGTGGCTGATTGCTAGCCTATGATAAAGAGAGAAATGCATACTAGGTGCTGTGTCAAGAGATAAGGCTGTCTCTTTGAAGCTCTTCCTTTGTTGGAATCTCCTGGATTGCAGGAAACAGTAAACCTACTGTGTTAAATGTAAAGATTGTGAGACACTTGGATAATTGAATTGACTGATATCCCAGTAGAAAAATGATTGTTACAGACAAAAACCACCAAAAGCCCTAAAATTTACTTTTCAAAACATGAAGCTCCTAGTCTAATTTGGCTTTCAGATTAGGCTGAACTTTCCCAGCCTCTGAGGATGGCAGAATTCCCCCATGGTTCTTTGGGAGTCTCATCTGAAACAGAATTGGAAGGAAAAGCAACGTGATTGACAAGGGCAGGTGATGTGAGCTCAGACATCCTGCTGAGAGAGCTCACTTAGGATTTCAAATTAAAGTTAGCCTCAGCCCCATGCTGGCTTGTTCTGCCCTGATGTAGACACTGTGAGTCAGTTCTGTGCTAAAGACATAGCATGTACAGATTAGCAACTACAAGGCTTGAAGGTCTCAGCGCATCCTCTGTCTTTCAGAAATAAGAGAGTGTAACCATGATAATGAATAAGTTAACTGGGAAATGGCATGAAGCTTAACAAAAACACTTCCCAAGCTTTGCATGTTTCCTCAAATCTTTGTCTTAGAAGTTTATTGCTTGACATCATGCAAAACACATTTATTATCTCTCTACTCTCATTCAAAGCAACAAGTAAGCTAGTTTGGGACCTAGGGAAAAATCTTGACACTCTTTAAGTGTTGGTTTTGCCTTTCTACATTAGATCATGTAATCTTAGAGTGAAAATTGCTATAGTAATTCTATTTAACTGAAGTTCCTAAAATGTGAATTCACCATAACAACACAGCAAATGTTAGGCTTGTAATTTCCGTGGGAAATTTGTATATAGACAAGATTCAAGCTCCACTTTCACAAAGGGCAGTCACTAAGATAATTGAAGCTTCTTTTGTAGTCAGTATCTAGATTAGACCTAGGCATACAGCAAGCATCTTATAAATGCTTACTGTTTAAAAGTAGAAATATGCACAGAAAATAAGAGTATAAACATAACAAATTTCTGTGAGTATGAATTCTGAAAAATATGTACTCAAATAAGAAATACGTCTACAGAATGAATAGCAGAAGCCTTAAGGAAAATTAATCTACTATATTCAGAAGAACTCTCTAAGTAACAATGGAGTTAGATTGATTAGCTTGCGACATTTCTGTTTGCCAACCTGTCTAATAAAGAGAAACTATGTTACAAAGGATGATGTCATCCTGGGCCACATTTCTGTTAATCTTTCCCTTGCTCCCCTGTCTCCAAGGGAATGGGCCTTTATCTCATGTGTTCTTTCATATTTGAGGTGTTAGCTGAGCCAGAACCAAGACTTACTTTCTCTTTTGATGAATGGGGATTGAGTGACACTCGCTACTTCTGGTCTCACCCTCTTGCATACCTGTTTCAACTTTAAATTTACAGGGAAATTAAAGACAAGCCTATAAGCAAATAAGAGAGAGCTGACACCCTACTTACACTGGTTCAATTAATGATTATATTAACATTATAATAGTACAGACGTGACATGTACTCAATAGAAACTTTACTGTGAATTTGAAGTTTATTTCTTTCCAGGACACTACCTGCTACTGTACTTTCTTTTGATGCTTAAAAGTGGCAGCATACAGTGGATGTCATTTAGTCATGTGATCATGAGGGACAAAAAACTCCAACATTTTACCTACCTTGTGGTTAGGTAAGCTGTAATGTCTGGTGGGTAGGGATATTAAAAAAAAACTTTGTTTTACTCTCAATACTTTTCATTTATGATGGATCATTGTGATATGGCTCATCATACAGTGAGGTACTGTGGGACTTTTTGTCAATTGTATTGGTTTTATAAAACATTGATTGGACAGTAGTCAGGCAGGAATTATAGGCAGGGTGTCCGGAATAGGAGAATTCTGGGAAGAGGAAAGGCTCAGATGCAATATGAGAAGCAATATGAGAATGCCTCACTTATAAAAGGTACCAAGCCACATGGCTAATACAGACAAGAATTATGGGTTAATTTAAGATGTAAGAGTTAGCTAAAAATATGCCTAAGCTATTGGCCAAATATTGTTATAATTGATATAGTTTCTGTATAATTATTTTGGGTCTGGGCGACCAGTAATGAACAAGCAATCTCCTACAATAATGAGGGATATGGAACATTGTACGTATGTACATGGAAGGTTGTCTGAAGGGATGAATGGTAAAAGAGCAAAGAACGTACTTTCAGAGAAATAGCGGGCCTGAAGAGAAAAAAAACCTTACTCAGAAACCCATCAAAGGGCTGTAGAATGAGAAGCCCTCTGCAGAGATGGACCTTAAATTTGGAACCTGTTCCTGCTCCAGCAAAAAAGGTCGTGTTTGGGGGGCACAAGGTGGAATGACAGAAACTGCATATGGAAACTAAGTTCTCATGCAAATTTTGCCACATATGAAAGAAACACCCAAACACTGCTCTCTTCAGAGCGGGACAAATGGGTGGTGGTGTCCTTTCTATTTCTAACAAACTACTGGCTTGTTGGAGGCCATAACTAATAGTGACATTGACAGCAGCAGATCTTGCTTTGGGCCCTGCCTTTCAGGGGCAGAGGTTGAGAGTAGAATGGTTGCTTGTTAAGCTCTGGCCCCGAGTGCAGCAAATCCTCAGATCTATTAGTCCAGGTGTCAGCAAAGTGCCAAGCCAACAGGTAAGGAGATGGGACATGATGAAAGGGGTTAATTAGTGGTCAAATCACCCAACAGTTATAGTGATGAGACCCTGATGGCACATGGGTGTGTTTGCTCATCCATATAATACAGTGAATTCTGTGTGGACTTTCTAAGATTTCTTCAGCGAGCTAGGGTGTTTTCACTTTCTGAAATCATGTTTAACATTCTCTCTGCATCAACATGGATAATTCTCAAAAACAAAATGTTGAGTGAAAAAAGCAGATTGCAAAAGGATAAGTACAATATGCCACCACTTATATATATATTTTAAAATACATGAAACATTGGAATACATTTTTGGATGCATATACATATATATGGTGACATTAAAAACATGGGCATGGAGGAATAAAAATCCCTTTGGGCTGGTCCTTATTTCTGAGGAGATCACCTCTGGGGAAGGAAATCCAAAGAGACAGGGATACTGTTTCATCACAACAAGTGTTCTCTCCCTCTAAAACATTTCTATGATAAATACAACACAACTTTTGGGCAGTGACTTCTTTGTACTTCTAACTCAGGACAACTAACCAATGTTAAAGCAACTCCATGTATAAGGCAATGAGTCCTGGAAACTCTGGGCTAGCCTCAGAATTTTGTATCTTTAAGGCGATGGGTTCAGATTATCCTAGCCATCTGATTTCTTTGAAACTCATTCACAGAAAGCTCCAGATCTGTAGTTCATCTGGGTTTATCTATATAGAAAAGTCACTTAATTATGAAGTCAGAAAGTAACTGGACAAATTTTGTTCAACTTTAGAAAGCTTCATCCTTGGGATAAAACTAAGCATGAAAGTGTTCAGACTCCACAAAGGTTACTGTAGAGCTGAACACTGACAACTGGAAAGTAACACATGCAGAACGCAGTATGAGATCTTCAGGCATCTGCTCCACCATCAGCGCTGTTATGTAGTTCTCCATCCTGGATATGTCTCCACATTTGTCTCTGTGCTTGCCTGCCATCTCTTCAACATAAGTTTTTGATTTTAGGTTTTTGAGCTTTTTTGGTATTAAATAAGCAGATGATAAAATAGACTCCCAAATACATGATACTCTGACTTCAAAAAAATCCAAATGTTTTAAATTTTCTATGTGTAATTTTCTTCTTCCTTCCCTCCAAGTTAAAAAAAAAGTCTTAGGTAAAATAAAACATGTAGCTTAGCCACTCGTTAGTTAAAATTTTAAGTAAATTTTATTGAGAAATGGGGAAAAACCTGTAATCTAGGTAGAGAATTTAACAACATATTTATTTTAAAACAAATGACACCAGAAGTGAAATGAATAGTTTCCAATGTTTGGGGACAAAGTTGGAGTTCACTTCTAAATGTGCATGTACATGGGGAATGGGCAGTGGTACACAGGGAGTTCTTAGGCCCAATCTTTGGCTTCTGCTGTATACTCTGGCAGTCATTTTAAAGAAACTGAAGGATGCCAGTCAGGGCATAGGCCCTGTCTCTTTCTTCCCTATGTGCCTTGCTTGAATGTAGAGTGGAACTTTGCCCAGATCTCAAGCCTGCTGGGTGACAATTCTGGTAGTTTGCTTCTCAGGACATCTCTCTCTTTAGTTTGGCTTGATATGGAGGGAAACCATAAAAGAAGGAGTTGGACAGATGTAACTGCTTTAATTTTTGGTGTTGACTGACCCTGCTAAGCTTCTACTACTCGTCTTTAAACAAAAAGGATGATATCTGTATAGAAAGTGTGGATAAATTTTATTTCAATAATTGTACACCCATTGCATCACATATGCTCAAAAACCTGTATTCCTATTCTCTGCAGCAGGTTTTCTACCTGGCAGCTGGCAGCTGGCATCAACTTCATGTATTCCAAGCTTCTGGACCTAAATCTTTTCCCCAACCAAACCAAACAACAAAATATGTCAGCTACAAAGTTTCCTTCTTGTCTTGAGTTTCATGTATCTAATGGCCCACAGTCCATCAATCCCATTCGTATACAAATGGACACACAGTTTGAACCTTGAGTTTCCATGCACTTTGGGCCTGATGATTGGCTGTGTTGGCTTTGATCACACAGCCAATCCCATCAGACTAATACTGAGATGTCAGGTGGCTCAGGTTATCCCCCACTCACTATCCACTAAATTAAGCTGAGATTACAATCCCATCCTTACACCTTAGAGCAATTGCTCCTTCCGTTACTTGTGTGAACACCAGATCCCAGTAAGTAGATGCTGGCTGATCTGCTGAGATGTGGGCATGGAGAAGAAAGAGTCAAGAAGCTTTATTATTTATGGGGAGTTGAATGGAGCTGTATTACCAGAGGAAGAAGAGAGTCTGGGGCAGAATTTAAGAGCTCATATGGGTGTTGGAGATGACAATCTATTAAAATCTTGGATATAACATTATCACATATTCTAAAAGGTAATAGCCAACCATCTTTCCTTTCTAAATAAGCTCTATGAGAATCCTTTTAATAAGGTAACCTCAATCAGAATTAAATGTACCCATCATTGCTTGTTCATTTGACAAATTCCAAATCAAACCTCTTCCAATGATTTTTTTTCCCCAGTTCTTCAGCCACTTTCCCATTGGAATTTCTGTTACTGGGGTTGCCATGACTGCAGGCACAATTATTCATCCCTAAGAAACACCCAATTTATCACTTCTCCCTGTAGAGTTCCCAGCTATGGCAATGCCTCCCTCACACTTCTTCCAGTAGTAACTGTTTAGTACTGAAACTTCTGCTTGACAAGAACCGTAAGGACTTTTTTTTGTCAACCTCCTATCCCTTTTCAACTTAAGTGATACAATAGAGCATAAGGCTTAACTGGACCTCATGCTAAAGACCTGGTGCTTAGGTTTTCGGAAGCATATCTACATGAAACCCTTGCCAGGGAAGAGAAGTGGTTTATATGCTACAGCAGGTCTTGAATGAGACAGATATGGTCTTCCTTATATGGAGTATTTGATATAGTAAGAGAAACAGATCATACATTGGCAACGCAAACAAACAAAAAAAAATGTTCCAAGAAATTGAACTCCGAGAGGAAATAACACAGGAGTGCAGGGGGAAATAAGATGAAGTCTACATGGCAAATTTGATACATCGGAAGAAGTGATGGAAAGAGCCAGCCTTGACAAGAACAGAAGGAAAAGAATTCTCAGCTTCCAGGGTGAACAGAGCTGGAAAGCAAGAATGAGTTCTCTGCTGAGTGTTCCACACACTGAATGAAGATGGGATGGTTGGAAGGCACAATCAAGGCCAAGGATGGCTCACTTGAAGCCAGGAGATTCACAACTCCAGAGCTGTAGATTGGTCGGTTTGGTTCAAGATGGCTTTCATTTATAAATGTCTCTGAAAGTGACTAAAAGGTTTTGAACAGAGATATTACAATACAGACCAGTAGAATCTTAATTACAATTCATGACCCCCTCTCAGCTTGTTTGAATACCTTTTACTTATAGCTCATAAAAGAACAAAATACATATAAAAATAAATTCATAGAAGCAAATTTTGTATACATGAGTTAACACAAGCATAAATATGCTCTCTATATATGCTTATCACCACAACTTTCTCCTCTCTAAGAGACTATCATCTATTGTAATAATAATTCTCCTTTGTCCAGATGCTCCAGTGATGTTTCTTTAACTTGGCTTCACCTTCATCCATCTTGCTTTCATTATGTTGCAGAAAGTTCACAGTATCTGCGGCTGCAATTTCTTAAAGTATAGAGGCTCTTCTGCCCCAGTTGGAGTTTTTCATTAACTATAGTTCCGTTGCTCTGTCATTAGTGCAATCTGCTAATTCACAAATTCACAAAAGTACTGAAATACATTTTGCTAATGTGTGGTGCAAAATGTCTCCTGTATAATATAATTTACAGAATGCCTGCTGCAGCTTCTGGGAGAATGTCTATAGAGCTATCCTGGGTTAGCCTGAAAGTAATGTATCTTCTAGGCAGAGAAAGCTCTACTCTTAAAGGCTTCTTTTGTGGGTTGTTATTTGTCTTTGACTGTCAGTGTTCTCAAATTGCCTCTCTGGCATTAGATTTTTAGCCAATTCATGCCCCCTTTAAATGTATTATATTAACAAAATTCGGCAAGAAATTTTTAGATTAATATCATATAGTAACAGCTCTTGTGAAAATTTAAGCCAAGTATTGACGTCACTTTAACCCAAAGCAAGATAGATAGACAATAACCTATGTGATGTGTTTGGAGGGACAATAGAAATCCCCAACTACTAAATGTGCAATTTTCTGGATAGAAACTACACACTAGATGTTCATTACCTTTCCTTGGCTAGAAAGCCTTGTCAGCTTGGTGCATTCTTAACATGGATTGGTTGACAGCATTGATGTAGAGAAGGTCATGGCAGGAGATAGACTGGGGCATGAACAGATTCCAGTAGAAGGAGATGGACACTGTCTGGAAAAGCAGTATGCCCAGGAAAATCTGTAAACAGGGACCTAGGAAAACCCTGGAGCCCGTGGGAGGTAGAAGCACCAGGCCCTGAAAGCAAAGATGGTTGTGTGCCAAATTCTGACTCCAGACTTTGCCTCAGGCAGGCACTGTTAGCACTTCATGTCCCATTAGAGGACCTTTCCTTTCAAGCAGATGGTGGCCTCACTGATAAGAAAGAAAACAGCAGTGGTAGCAGGAAAGATGGCCAGGACCAGCTTCAAAGAGACAAACACCCAGGGGAAAATTCCTAATGTTTCTTGGGAACGAATTACTGAAAGAAAGAAAAATATCTTTAAATGGAACTGACGCAATGGTATAATTTATTTAAGAGAATAAATATCAAATTCATGATCACTTTGTTCTTCTACAGAGTCCCTCTGTACAGATTATGAGAAAGGAGATTCAGGTGCGTATTTCATGTGAGTAAAAACCTTTCTACATTTGAACATATTTTTATGTGGGGTGCATTCTGTGTTCAACTGGACTAATTTTAGTGGCAGTTTGAAAAGGTGTCTGTGAGAATGGAATGCTTTTTAAGTTTAACAATAAGACATCAAATCTTCACGATAATAGTTTGTCTCTTGTTTAAAAACATGTTATCAGAAAAAAATGTAGTATCTGTTTAGCTAATTTCTAAAACTAAACTTACTTTTTAAAAGTTAATCTTAAACATTTTCATATAAAAGAAGTCTTGCAAATAAATAAATATCCACACACAGAAATTAACCAGATCTGAAGGCTATTCATCTCAACGAGCATTTACACAGAATAGAATCCAAAGTTTTAGAGTTTCTCCACACTGGTTTTTACACTTTGATTATAAATTTTTGCATTTATTTACCATGAAAACCAATAATCCACAACAGAATTAGAACTAGAAAAACAAGTAGCTTTACATCCTCTTTTGTAACTTGTATCCATTGCTTGCAACTTTTATATTATATATTTAAAAGTCTAAATTCTATAGATGTGACATCAACAGATTATAAAATCTTACTTGTTACTTTTTGGAGTTGAATCATAAATGCCCTCCAAAGGCCCATGTGTTAAAGCTTTGATCCTCACCCAATGGTATTGTTAGTTGGCAAAAATATTAGGAATGCAGCCTAGAAGAATGTTAAGCTATTGGGGGTTCATCCCTTATGGATTTATAAGAACCCAATCTGTTTTCCCATCTTGCCTTGTTTCGTGATGTCTTTTTGTCACCTGCTCACTATTTTGTCACCCCGACTTCCTGCACAATTTAAGGATGGAGCCTAATGTCCATGTACTGAAATTCCTGAGACAATTCTTTTTGACTTTTAGTTAATTATCTCAGGCACTTTGTCACAGTGAAGCCTAATTCAATAGCACATTCACAGGTGTGCCTTTGGTGCTTAATATTGTCACACTGACAAGACCTAGACTCGCTTAGATGGTAAGCAGCAGGAGGCGTCTGTGAGGGAGCTTCTGGACTAGGTGGAAAGACTTGCTTAAACATGGCACTGCTCCGTAGTACGGGAGTTCCAGGTTGGATTAAAACTTGAGAAACCCAAGCTGAGCACCTGCATTACTTACTCTCTGCTTCCTGACTGCAGATGCCATGTGGCCAGCTGTCTCGCATTCCTGCTGTGATGGTTTCCCCACTGTGATGGACCAAAAACCAAAGTACACCAGCCCTTCCTTAGGTTGCTTTGCACAGACAGGTAATTTGACAGATTGAGAAAAAGTAACTAATATAGAACTGACTACATAAAGACAAATACTATAATCTGTAGACATTTGTGTCTACATGTATGAATCACTAAAATATGAACTTGTGTGTCTGTATTAGGGAGAGTGTGTGTGTGAAACTGGCAGCTAAGTCTGTTTACTTCAGGTGCTGCCTTTACTAGCCTATAGCTTAAGATCCACCTGCGAACCTGGCCGTGGTTGAATCAGCCCAAGTTTCAGGATTTTTTTCCCCTGTCATTAGCACCATATGTTGGCTGCTTTGACTCTCTGAGGTTTGACCTGTTTGTTCGGTCTCATAGAGGGAACTCCTCCATTCTTATTTCATCTGCATCTGGCTTCCATTTCATCTGTGCTTTCTGGGCACTGCCGATGCTTTATGCTGTTTGTCAAGCATGTCCACACCTCTGTGATCCTGGCTGTCCATACTGTCTCTAAGTCTGGTTCTAAGAATTATCCTAGGGTGAGTACAGAGAACTTTGGAACTTCGTGTGTGTGTGTGTGTGTGTGTGTGTGTGTGTGTGTGTGTGTGGTGTGTGTTCATGAGTGAGCATGTATGTGGAGGGGAAAGGTTACCTTGGGTGTCTTCTTCAATTGCTTTAAAATTTATTATTTGAGAAAAGGCCTCATTGAGCCTGGAGCTCACCAATTAAGCTAACTGGTTGACCAGCAAGGCCTAAGAATCCTCCTGTCTCTAACGCCCCTGGGCTGGGATTACAAGTGCCTATAACCACACAGGGAATCTTACATGCTGGGGATCCGAACCTCAAGTAAATATGCTTCCATAAGCACCTTACTCACTGGAATATCTTCTCTTCAAGCTAGTCAGCAGGAATCTAGATGTTAATAAAGTGTATGGCTTTGCCAGAGTAACTGGTCTTTCTCCTTCCCTTCCCTCCCCTTCCCTTCCCTTCCTTTCCCTCCTCTTCCCTTCCTTTCCCTCCCTTCCCTTTCCCTCCCTTCCCTTTCCCTTCCTTTCCTTTCCTTTCCTTTCCTTTCCTTTCCTTTCCTTTCCTTTCCTTTCCTTTCCTTTACTTTCTTTTTCTCTCCTGTTCTGTCCTGTCCTGTCCTCCCCTCCCATTCTCTTCCCTTCCTTTCTTCTTCCTTCTGTCTTCTCTCCTTTCCTCCCTTCCTTCCATCCTCCCTCACCACCCCTCCCTCTTTTCCTTCCTTCTTCCCTTCTAGCATGTACTTCAGGCACAGAGTTTCAGCTCAATTTTCTGTATCAGTGACTTGGTCAAATTTGCTGTGTTAACTGGCACGTGTGCACAGATGAATATAACATAGTGCCTAATCCCCATGAACCAAATATAGTTAGTAAGAGGCAAAATAAATAATTTAAATCTAAAACAGTAAATTCTAGAGTAATAACTGCCACATGGTGAAAGGTCAAGAAATAATCAACTTTACTTAAATTACCTTAGTGCTCCTAGGTGTCTTATTTTAGAGTACTATTGCTATGAAGATACACCATGACCATGGCACCTCTTATAAAGGAAATATTTAGTTGGGGTGACTTGCTTAAAGTTTCAGAGGTTCACTCTGTTATCATCATGACAGAGAGCATGGTAGCATTCAGGTGCTGGGGTAGCTGAGACTCTTATATCTTACAGGCAACAAGAGGTTGACTGAGACACTGGGTGGTATCTTGATCATAGGAAACCTCAAAGCCCACCTCCATAGTGACACACTTCCTCCAACAAGGTCATACCCACCCCAATGAAGTCATACCTCCTAATAGTGCCACTCCCTATAAGATTGTTGGGGCCAATTACATTCAAACTTCCCCACTAGGGAAGTCTCAGTTAGGACTTTATTCCAACATTTATTCAAATGTAGGAGCAGTCTTACCCTTTATTATTGTCCATTTTTCTTAAGACAAAATTATATTGTGACCTTGCTTGAGTGAGGGATTTCCAAAGGTCCAGAGTTATTAGAATATGAGTGCAGTAATTTATGATAGATTCATGAAAGGCACTTACTAAGTAGTCTTATGCAGTCATGAAGACTGAGAAGTCCCAGAGGAATCAGCATGGAACCTGGAGAACATAGAGTAGGTAGCACAAAGGTCTGAGAGCTTGGGAAGCTGATGGTCCCCTGATCCATCCAAGGAAAAACACGGAAGAACCTTGTAGAAGTCTCAGAGTCCAGACAAGAGAACTTGCAGCCACACTATCCTAGGGCAGGGCAAGAAGGTTTCTTCCAATCCAGAAGAGACAAATGGTAGACTTTCTTCTCTTCTTGTTGACTTCATCCAGGCCCTCACCTGAAGGGATGGTGCTATTTAGGTGAAAGTGGATTCCTTTTACTTTCATAGTTTGAATCACCCAACAGACACATCCAGAGCAATGGCCATCCTTTAGTTAAGTTAGTTAAGTTGTCACTTACAATTAGCCGCCACAGTATTTATAGGGGGAAGGCCACACTAGTTTTGTAAGGATACGGATTAATGGGATGAAATATAGGAGAAGGAATTTGATACTCTGAAGAGGAGGAAGTGGGAATTATTGGTGAAAGAAATAGGCCAGGTGGACTAATCAATAGTGGACCTGAAGAAGATATAGTTCTTGATCCTATGCCGCAGGGGAAAACGATGAGATGCTGTGATCAAAAGAAGCCAGGAACTGGCTATGGTGAACTCTGATTGTCATCCCAGAACCTTGGACTTTGCTGAGAGTATCCTCACATGGAAGTTACTAACCAAGAGGCTAACCTGTTTATCCTGTTCAGTTTATTATAAAAGCATAAGTTCATGCATGACAAATGAAAAATCTTAAGACTTTTCTTGTTTAGGAGACTCTTATAGGACAAGTTGGTTTGGCCTAATTAGCCTAAGAGTGGATGGACGGCCAGCTTGTGCCTCTCTCATTGTTATTGCAGTATCACTGAGCTACTTGTGCAACAGAAAGTGCTTATAGATAGAACAGAAATATTATTCCCCCAAGGATACATTTTTGAAATGATTAATATAAACCATTAGTACTATTGATAAAAGTCCCAGTCATATGAATCAGCAGTAATAAGAGTATGAAATTCTCATACTTCTTGCAATTGTGCAAAAAGTAGAAAGTCTTAAACAATGTCCATTAGTACCTGAAGCCAAGTAAAAGCATGAACAAAATACTTCTCTAAATTAATGAGTATAGCCAAAGTATAGTTTAAGATAGTATGAAAACTCTCAGGCAGCTTTCTATTATTGTTACAAATATCTGAGATAACATACAGAGACAAGTTTTATTTGGGCTCATACCCCAGAGGTATCTGGCCATAACGAATTGTCCCCATTGCTTTTGAGTTTGTTACCAGGCAATACTTCACTGTGGGCATTGAGTAACAGAGAATGGCTATCACATCACAGTCAGGAAGAGACACGATAGAGGGGGACAGAAAGGGCTCGGGTCCCAACAGCCACTTCAAGAGCACACCCTCCAGTAAATACGAGAAGTTCACCAGTCTTCACCCGGTAAACATCTTGTCACCTATTAATATCATCATAGGTTGAGCACCTTTGGGTACATACCTTTAAAGGACACTTACCCAAATTATAAGAAAAATGTTCCAGCTCATGGGGTTTTCTGACATATTGATAAGCCTGTCCTATTTTTAGTTAAGGTTTAAAATGCTCAAAGCAGATATTATATATATATATGTTATATATATATGTAGTATATACACATATACTAACTTATACCTCTCTTCTTTTGCAACTGATATTTAGGTAAATTCTGAAGAGATAGACTGACATAATACAGATGCTTAAATTGTGGCTGGAACATTTCCACTGGAGTGTGACGGCTGTGGTCCTTTTACATATGTTGCAATTAACTGCAGTCCTTTCAAATAGTCATCCCCAAGGAAAGAAAGTACTTTCTAGCTTCTGAGAATAGTTTCTGAAGTACTATTTGAAGACTCAAAATACTTTTCAAATCATCAAAAAATTATTTTGCACATCAATAATTTATAGTTTAGTAAAAGATTACTATTTGGGGTTATGCAAATTAGGAATATTTACTAATTCAGACAATGTTTATAAATAATTTCATACATAATGAATGAAACTTAAAAACCATTTGATTTACCTTTTTAATTTTCAAGGTCATACTCACTAAGAAGATGGAATTGGGTTAATAACAGTAAAATTAAGAGTCTGGGTTTTTAAATCAAAGGTTTAAGTAATAAAATGTTTCAAATGCTTTCTGCTTTCTTCACAGAAGTGAACACTAAGAGCATCTCTAACATGCAATCTCTTACAAAATAGTGATATTTATAACAATTTGTGTCTTATATATACTAAATAGTATCCATTTCTATCTTACATAACATAAGCACACTAAGTAAAAATATTTTTTAAAAAGAAGTCTAAAACTCAATAATTTAATTAAGTAAAAATAGCCCCCTTTACTACTAACCTTCTTTTTATAATTAATTTAGTCTTTCTATATTGTGAAATATTTGAGCCATTGTTTTGCTATCTGGGGTAGTGTGCCACACTAACCCCAACTAGAATTAGCATATTAACCAGGCTGCAAAGGCTGACAGCTAAGTTCCTATGGTTATCGCAATGAAACGTGTGCCCCCCAGGTTCCTGTATTTGAGCACTTGGCCCCAGTTTGCTGTTCTTTGGGGAGGTTATGGAAATTTAGGGACTCAGAGGCTTGCTGCAGCAGGCTCTGTGATCTTGGAGACTCATCCCCATTTCTAGTTTACGCTGCTTCCTATGTGTGACTGGAGATGTGCCTTCTCAACATCCTGCTCCCAGTGTCGGCTGCCACGCCTTCCCTGCCATTCTGCACTATCCCTCTGGAACTCTACGGTAAATTAAACCCTTTCTCCCATAAGCTGCTTCTGATTATGGTGTTTTATCACAGCCACAGAAACTAACTAACACAGTTCTCTGCGAGTGAGTTGCCTGACTCAATGTTACCATTTCTTTTATGGTCTGCAACCAACATCACAACCCTGGTTATAAAGAGGACAAAGTCTAGTCTTCTTGTCTCAATTTGAGACATCTTGGAGACTGCCAGCTTTGCGGGTTTCTGTGGAATGTCTGGTCTTTCCACTGAGGCTGCATCCAAGTTCAGTTTCATACCCCTATCCTTTACAGGTGAGGGCCTCCTACGATGCCCTCTAATAAATCAACTAGATGAAGAAAGGCCCAGCCTCTGTCATAGCTATGGTTTCTTTTATTTTGCTTATGAACCTAGTCCTTAAGGATCTGAGTCATCTTTCTAGACCTTAGCAGTGGTTTCTATTGCTTTGGTTCAAAGTGTCTTAACTATGAACTCCTGTGAAATAAAATAAAATAAAATAAAAAAATAAAATAAAATAAAATAAAAAAGTAGAATACTTTTTTATTCCAAGATGGAAGAACCAGGATATAGTCACAGTCAAACCAAAGTAAAAACAAATTTCAAGACTGTGAAAAGTTCAAAGTTTTATGACTGGAACCCACTCATGGTTGCCTGGGCTCCAAAGAGGTCAGACGGTCACATGTCCTTGGCTCTGCCATTCACAGCACATGAAGCCTGTCTGGTGGGCTCAAGGCAGTTCCACTTCATAGCTTTTGCTGTCCTTAGCATTTGTTCCATGGTACTGGCATCTCTAAAATTCTCCTCTTGCAACTGGACCGCAGGTTCATCATTAGCCTTTCTTGCAACTGGACTGCGGGTTCATCATTAACCTTTCTTGGACTCTTGTCAGGAGATCTCACCCTGTTACATGATGCCAAGACTAACTCCATGACCCCTTCAATCCTGGGACTGCAACTTTAACTGCGGCTGCCCCTTCACCAGTGGCTTCTTCTGGTGTCTTCACTTCTCAAAGTGTCAAACCTCAGCTTCTCACCATGACCTCTTTGTACCTTCAAACTAGTACCTTCTGGGAGACTCATACACACTACCAATTGCAACTGTCAACATGAGGTGCAACCTCAGACCCCTCTGGACTACAGCTTCTGTGTGCTGTAGTATACTTAGAAGATTCTATCTTGTGAAGTATACTTAGAAAATTCTATCTCAGTGATACTGGTCACTTTTTAATCATACTTTCTTCAGCCCCAGATGACCAATATCTATTATCCCAGCAAAGTATAGGTTTCACTATAAAGGTTCTTAATTCAAAATATCATAGCCCTGATAGAGTCTTTAAGGAATTCTCAGGCTTCCTTTTGGAACCACGCAAGCCAGGCCCGCAACATCTGTGTCGCTCTCATTATAATCTAAATTTTTTGTTTTGTTTTTGTTTGTTTGTTGAGATAGGGTTTCTCTGTAGCCATGGAGGCTGTTCTGGCTAGCTCTTGTAGACCAGGCTGGCCTTGAATTCACAGAGATCCACCTGCCCCTACCTCCTGAGTGCTGGGATTAAAGGCATGTGCCACCACTTCCCAGTTTATAATCTAAGTTTTAACACCATTTTATTGGCTTCTTCAGCCTGAAGTTCCAAAGTCCTTCCCACTCTTGGTACCAATTTCTGTCTCTGTTAGGTTTCTATTGCTGGTGTGGGATAATTGTCTGTATTCTGTCAATCATGATTTAAATAAATGCTGATTGGCCATTAGCCAGGATATAAAAGTGGGACAACCAGACAGGAAGTAGAAGCAGAGCAAGGAGAATAGGAGAATTCTGGGAAGTAGGAAGCTCTCTCGGCACTCCTGTCCAGACCACCGAAGAAGCAGGATGTGACTTGCCCTGCTTGAAAAAGGTACTGAACCATGTGGTTAAGATAGATAAGAATAATGGGTTAATATGAGTTATAAGAGCTAATATGAAGCCTGAGCTAATGGGCCAATCAGTTTATCATTAATATAGACCTCTCTGTGTGATATCTTTGTGGCTTAATGGCTGTGGGAACCAGGTGGGACAGAAATCCCAACAAGCAGGCCCTCATGCTACATATTGTTGTAATAAGACACTGTGATCAAAATCAGTCTAGGGGAGGGGAGGGATTTATTTCATCTTATAAATCTTATCCTGATGCAAGCAAGGCAGGAACCTAGAGATAGGATCTGGTCTCTAGGCCATGGAGGAGTATGGCTTACTGACTTGCTCCACATGGTTTGATCAGCCTGCTTTATTATACACCCAAGAACTACCTGCACAAGGGTCTCACCAACCACATCGTGGTTGGCCCTCCCACACCAATCATTAATTAAGAAAATGTACCATAGACTTGCTCACAGACCAGTATAGTGAAGGCATTGAGACTTCCTCTTTCAAAATAACTCTAGCTCATGTCAAGTTGACATAAAACTATTCTGGCACAACATCTCAGAGTGTCTTTAGTGACAAAAAGGACAGTAGGTGCCACCTATTATAGTAGACTCTACTTAAAATATATACATATATGAAAGAAATCTAAATGGAATCACCAAATAAGAGAGGAACAAAGCTCCAACTAGATAGCTGATGAGTCCTAATGAGATTATGCCATACCTATTTGTCTTAGTTGGGGTTTCTATCGTTGCAATAAAACACCATGACCAAAAAGCAAGTTGAGGAGGAAAGGGTTTATTTGACTTATACTTCTATATCATTGATCATACCTAGAGGAACTCAAACATGGCAGGAATCTGAAGGCAGCAGCTAATACAGAGACTCTGGATGGATGTTTCTTACTGGCTTTATCCTCATGGCTTACTCAACCTGATTTCATAGAACTCAATACCAATAGCTCAAGGATGGTACCACCCACAATGGGCTAAGCCCTACCCCCATCAATTACTAATTAAGAAAATGTTATACAGTAAGATCTTATGGAGGCATTTTCTCAATTGAGTTTTCTTCCTTTCTTTCCTCTAGCTAATGTCAAGTTGTCATAAAACTAGACCAACAGAAGTGGCCTCTTGTTATCTTGACACAAAAACATAACAATTTTAAGCCATAATCTTTGCTTTCTTGTTTTTTCTCAAGATTATATGTTAATATCAATATTACAATATAAACATTCAAAAATTTTAAGAGCCCCACAGTCTTTAAAACTTCAAATACTTAAAAGTGCCATCTTTTTTAAAATATCCAAACTCTTTTAAAACCCCAAATATTTCAAATTCAAAGGCAATCAACTATGGACCCCTGTAAAATTGAAAAACAATTAAATACTTTCTTATTTCAAGATGGATAAACCAGAGAACAGTCACAATCAAATCAAAACAAAACCAAAATCCAAAACTAAATAACTAAACATCCAGTGTCTGGGACTCACTTATGATCTTCTGGCCTCCTCGAAGGGTCTTGGGTCCCTTCTCCAGCTCTGCCCTCTGTAATAAACACCTCATACGTATACAAGAAGACTGAGTCTTCCTATTCTTCCATTCCTAGAGTAGACATTATTCCTAGGAATTCCTTGTCCTCAGTCCCTTCTTAGATGTCCTATTTTCCACAATTAAAACATTTGGCATTTTGGTGTCTCCTCATATCATTGGAAATCACTTCTCCTACCCAAGCTTCAGTATTATAGTCAAATGTTTCAACATTCATTGTATTTAAGATCCACTAATCTATGGGTGCTGATCTGACCTTTAAAGTCCCAAGAATCTTCTTACATTCTAAGTTGGCATTTTCAAATTCAAGGATTCAATTAGCATATGTCTAGCTTTAGAGTCTGCCACTCCTAATTATACAGCCTTAGTTAATCTTTGTAAGAAGTCAGTAAAGGGTTCTCTCTGGCCCTGTTTAACCCTAATATATGACTCAGTCCTCTTTCCTAGTTCCTGAATCCTGTCCCAAACATTTAAACCTGCTGTGCTACATAGGGACAAGGTGCGTTCATCTTAGCGAGCCTGTTCCTGAGGATCAGAGAAATGACCCTCACCAAGAATTTGATCTTGGAAAGTCTCAAATCCTTTTACTTTCCCATGTTGCTCTGAAAATTTTGCCTCTTCTCTCCAGTAACACTTCCAAAGCAGCTGAGTTCCATTTTCTAGGACTGTTGAGATTAATTGAAGTCAATCGTGTGGGGTAGCCTTAGTGCTTGAAGTCCACATTTTCACCATTTCTCTGACAAATGGTGGAAGTATCCCATAAGAAACTATTGCTTGTTTTTATTTCTTTTAAATCACTCTTGTATTGGTTCTCATGCATATTCTTTGACTACCTTAGGGTACTTTGTGTCAGATAGTCTTTCTGAGGAAATTACCAGATATGCAGCTTAAACTCTGTGTAAGACATCCAGGGGTCTGGCACATACTGCTGAGGCTAAATCCTGTCCTTGTACCTTCTGTCTCTGCTCATCACTTTTAATAAATTCCTCAATCATTTACTACTACATTTTTAAAAGTCAGAATATCCTGTCCAGTGTTCTGTTCTAATGTTCTCACTGAGGATTTCAACTTGTTCAGTAAAGATAATGTCTCATCGTTGGACATATCATAACTTTTCAACAGATTCCAACAGTTAGATTCCAAAGCACAAATTCTTTCAGATAATTGTGTCAAATTGATGCCAGCCCTCTCCATAGTATTGAATCACTTTTAAATGAGATAATATTGAAAACAAAGCTAATTCCTTGAATCAAATAAAGAATAGGAAATAATGTCAGTCTTGCACAATACCTTCCATAACATAAGCAAAATAATTATTGAACTTGTGGATGTTGTCAGTCTCTTTTTTTTGTAGTTTTTCAGATCTTACCTGTGCAAAGTAATTACAATGAATTGGAGTAGGTAATAATCATTATCGGCCAGCAGGTGTTGCACCTGCAGCCACATGGCTGAGAGACACTAGCAGCAGTGAACAGCACGTGTTGCTTACTTAGGTACTGAAAAATACGCTTTGTTTAACAAATTAAAAACAGTTATTAAGGCAATCGAACAATTCCCGAGAGTTGGGGCCCAGGATAAAAAGAAAACCCAAGGTTTTCTGTTAGTGCGAGTTGTGGACTGTGTGCATCACAGGGATTGCAGGCAGCAGCGTGTGAGTTGGCATGTGGGTCGCGAGCCAGGGAGCGCTGAGCAGCAGGCAGCTGCTTCTGAGAGCAGGCTAAAGCCACAGGTGGGAGAGTCAGTGCCCAATGTGCCACATGGCTGGCAGACCAATCCCAAAAAGTGTGGACTGGTTCGGGTGCCAGATGATGGCAGAAGATATGAAATAATCCCACTAGTTCAGAATTACATATAATAAAGAGTTATTTATTTAGGGGAGACTTATAGATCACTGTCATAGATCACTGTCCTCTGCATGAACAGGGAACCCAGAGTCTAGCAGCCAGAAGTGAGAGCTGGAGATAAGATAGCAAGTGCAAGCTTTATAGCTGCATTTATAGTAGAAGAGACCACACCCAAGTGGGCTGGTATCTTAAAGGTTATTGGCTGAAGGAGTGGAAGGAGCTCCCATAGCTAACCCAGAACTACAGAATTTTACTTCAAAATGACAAATGGCCCCAAGAGAGCCTTTAAATGTCCCTCTGAAACTCAAAAAGCCTGGTCTCAATCATTTACATTGTCCTCAAAATTCATATCTTCCAAGCTCCTACAGACTAGCTCACCAAGCATTAAATATTCAACGGCTTTTTTGTCCTGCACAAAATTCCAAAATCTTTCTACAGTCCTTAAAATAACATGATCAGGTCTGCCTCAGAAATATCCCACAATTGCCATGTTAGGCAGAATTAGGATCTGGTTAAATATGTAATGTGTTTGCAATTGTATACAGGATAGTTCTATCATGTTTAGACATTATTATGACCCAGGGATTGCTTTCATTTGGAAATTAATTACAACATAAGGAGATATGATGATGTATCAAGTTGACAAGGGGTGTACTTATGATGGCTATTCTTGGTTGTCAGCTTGACTACATTTAATCCAGATTTTTAAGGTAGGAAAACATGATTTTAATCCAGATCATTTGAGCTGGGAAAAGACCCTTAATCATGATTTTGAGGGAAGGGCACAACTTTAGTCCAGATCTTAAATCCATATCTAATCTGAGCCAAACCTTCTGCTGAAAGGCTACCCAAGGACATGAAAGAAGGAAGCTTTTGCTCTTTGCCTGCTTGATCTCACCTCACTAACAAGTCTAGTACTTCACTGCTTTTTTTGGAATTCCAGTATATACTGAAGATCAACTGAGAAAGCAAACCTAGTGGATTGAGCAACTACTGGATTTTTGGAATTTACATTCATAGCCAGTCATTGTTGGATTAGCTAGACCACATCCTGTAAATCAATCTAATAAATATTTCACATATATATATATATAGTGAAAGACAGAATGGTTATTGTGTCAATGTATGGTACTCAAGTGATGAAATCATATGGAGTTGTTTAGTAGAACCCAGGGTAAAAGTAGTGTAAAGTTATCAAATATAGTGTTGTGTCAATAGAGTCAAAGCATCAAGAAGCTATAGGCAATCACTCAGTTGTGATTCTTTGCCCATTTTCCTGAACTGAGTTCATTTCATTTTCAAACTCAGAGTCCATATACTGAAGGAGGAACTGGATATCTGAGAAGAAAGACTTTATAGTATCACAGTATATTGGACATTCTCCAATGCACTATCCCCTACAAGAAAGTATTTAATTCATTATATAATTAGGAAATCATACAGTAGGTAAGAAGAGAATACACTGAAATTTAAAATACTGGCATCTAAACTGACATTGATACCTAAAGATATTAAGTATCATCATGGAACTCTTGGGAGTAAACATTAGAAACCAATCAATAAATAGAAGAGGCTTACAGTGGTCCATTTCACAGATTTCACCTGTTGATCATTATCTTGAACCTTAAGCATAATAGAAATACATGGCAGTTAGAATCTTCACACTGATTTCTTGACCTAACTGACTGGGCCATCTTAGTGGGGAAAGTCACAAGGAAAGTCTTGATAGTCTGTCTCTGCTCTAGCTAATAAAGAAAATGAAAAGTAAGATTTACCTCTGTGGAGTGGTGGAGATTAGCTTTGCCTTCAATGTCCTATAGTTTGTAAACACAGTAGTTCTCTTTATATTCCAGTAATTCATCAGTCTTGACACTGTAAAATTCAAATGGAGTCTTATGATAATTAATATTCATCATTATCTTAAGTGTCTTTGAGAGTATTTTTATAGATTGTTGACCAAAAGAGGAGGGACACCACTAAATGTGGGTAGCATTCTATTTCCTGACTTCAGACACAAAATGACCAACTACTTCTTGCTCTGGGTGCCATTTCTTTCCCTCCATAATATACTACATTCACTCAAACCATGAGCCAAACAAAATCCTACCTCCATGAAGTTGATTCTTATCAGGCATTTCCTCATAACCACATGAAATTAGCTAGTACTACCCTGGAGAATGGAACAGTGAACACTCAACCCAGTGGAAGCCCCAGTGGTATCTTTGTTAGATTTCATGTCCTTGTAAACACATAGTAGGTCAGCCTCAGGAAAACTATGTAGAGCCTCTAGATGGTATTAAGAATGAAGGCCAGAAGAAACTTGCCTTCCCACAGAATAGAAAAGCACACATTTACAGTCTTATCCCAGAGTGGGATAATCTGTCCAAACCTTAAATCTCATTTACTCAAAAGGGATACGTATGATGTGGACATTTGTCAGAATATAATGTTGTTCTGTTAATCCAAAGGCATCATCCTAACCACACCAGATAGGCAAGCAACAGCTTATTAGATGTCTTCATAAACTCCATATACTCCAGAGTGGGATGACACCAACTTTGCAAGAATTAAGCTATATCATTAAAATCTTAGACATCTGTGAGGCCTGCCTCTGAATGAGAGGAAAAAATATTGCCTCTTGTGCATCCTTTCATGAAGAAGGAAAGGCAGTGGCTGGTAGAATTTGCACTTAGGATGCCTTATAATTTTATATTGGTACTTGGGAAACATTTTCAACTCATTTATAAATGACTTGGGTAGCTGTTAGCTTTGGTAAGACCCTAGCAGGACTGTTCTGTACTGGTCTATAGTATAATGCAACTGACCCTGCCCTTAGGCCATAAAATCTGTCAGACCATGTGGTATTGCATAGTAATATATAGTATTCTAATAGAGATAATTGTGGTCTAAAAAATGCTATACAAAGTTTATGGTAAGCCACAGCAATAGAACCACAGTGTAGACTCATGTGTTCACAGAGCAAAGATATGCCACCCATACCAGAAAATTATGCCCTAGTTCTTGGCATACTACAGCCTTGGTAGGATGATGACAGGCTCCAAAGTGATTTGAAACCAGAATTCCTCCTCATGGTGTGAGTTTTGTCAGATGTACTAAGGCATGAGATGAGATAAATCCAACAGCTATATTTTAATATAGAATGGGCACCTCTAGGTTTGGGTCTGGGTCATTTGGGACCCCAGTATTTCTACAGGTACCTCATGACCAGTATAGTTATTATGATATGTAAGGACTTAGCATTGAAGGTTTCTACTCATCAAAGTTGATTTGGGCACTGTTACTGTTGAAGATCCAACCTACCAGTGACAGAAGACAAGAGAGAGCCTCTAGGGTGCCAACATTCCTAAGGAGAAGGCCAAGTTGGATAAACTAACCTCTTTCCACCTTAAAAGGAACAGTAATTCACCTTGACTAAAACAATACATTTGGAGCATGGATATGATGCCCCTGCCTGTGATTTATCAGCAAAGACCATTATATGAAAGGCATTTGCTGTACCAATATAAGATGACACATAATATGATGACAGTGGCCCAAGAAAATCTACTTTGCAGTAGAGGAAGGCCAACCACAAATTTTATGAATCTAAATATCAAATTACTCACTGAACTGCTGAAAAGTTGGTAGCGTGATCAATTAGTGCAATGGTTCTCAACCTTCCCATTGCTATGACCCTTAATACAATTCCTCATATTATGGTGACCCCCAACCATAAAATTATTGTCATTACTACTTCATAACTGTAATTTTGCTACTGTTATGATTATAATATAAATGTATGTGGTTCCAATGGTCTTAAGTGACCCCTGTGAAAAGGTTGTTCAACACCCCTCAAAGGGGTCAAGACCCATAGGTTGAGAACCACTGAATTTGAGGGCTGGGTATTTTCCAAAAGTAGCTTCAATGCCATCTTTGAGAGGGGTTCTATTCTCCAGAACACAATGTACACTAAATCGACAGCGATGGTATGATGCTATCTTTTACTGGGCAGAATATGTGGTCCCAAGAAAGAAATGTGAATAATATAGTCCTCCATTGTTTTCCACTTGACTGTTTGGATAATTGATACTTTCTGCCTATTTAACTGTGTGTTGAAGATCTGGAGCTCCTGAGCTTCAAAGAGGGAAGTGTCTGCCACAGGACACAGTGAGATATCAATAAACAAGAATTATGACTGTTGTCTGGTGGCTTTGCATTCCTTGTATATATGCTGTCCCCTAGATGGAATGTGACCTGAAGTAAGGGAGTTTTCTCTTCAAGTGCAGGCAATACCCAAGAAAAGGGTCAGCAGTGAGCCTTGGGAGTCATCACTCTTGGCATAAAAGGGCACATGAGTCTCATTTCTGAGGGGGAATTGAGTGAAAAAACACAGCTCTCACCACAGCCCACTTCCTGGAATGCTTGTTTACAGGTAAGCTGTGTAAAAACCACCTCATCTAGGAATAGCCCCAGAACTTTCTGGTTAATTTCCTATCCTGAAAAAAAGGGGGGGGGCATTTCAGCTGTTCTGGACACAAACGGTGTTTCTGGCCACTCATGCTGGTATGTGTGCGGCATCCCTCCGTCCTTTCCTCTTGACAGTGAGACACTGATTCTCTTTGGCTCATCTCCTTACTGATACCGTTCCTCAGAGCAAGGTACATCTGACTCTTCACTGCAGTAACTGTTTCAGAGTTTGTGGTCTTTTTCTTATTTTATTTTATTTTATTTTATTTTTTGAGTTTGCGCTCTTTAATATCTACATTTCCCCCTTTCTTCAGGACAGTGGAGAATTTGTAATTCATACAGGACTTACAGATAGTCTTACTGAAAACACCGAAGATACTGAAAATAGTGTAACAGGATCTGTTCATTTTGTACAGCAATTTTCAATGCTTAATCTCTCTGTTTGAAACTAGTGTGGGCTGTTAGTGCAGAGAATTACCCAAGAATTTTAATTCAGGTGGGAGTGGTGGGGGGCACATAGATCAGAAAGCAGTGGCTGTATGAGTTAGTTGGCTAAGACTGCTACAATGAGTGCCACAGGCAGAATGAAGGACAGAAACCTTCTCTCTCATGTATAGGCCCAGAGGCTACAGTGCAGATGGTGGCTTTGGTTTGTCCCTCCTTATAAAGCAAAAAGAAGATTCCTCACTAAGTCCTCCTAGCCGCTGGTGATTTTTCTGATGGCATTGGTGTTCCTTGGCATCCTTGGCATCATTGGCTTTCCTTGCTTTGTCTCTATCTTCCTCCTGTTCACATGGTGTTCTTTCCATGTGTCTCTGGTTAATAACTCCTTTTCTGGAGGAGAACAATAATATAGGTAAGACATATATTAAACTCTACCACTACCTTATCTCAGCTTTATTGGTCATATATATAATGACCCTGCTTCCAAAGAAGATCATTACCTGAGGTACTAAGGATGGGGAATTTAGCATATGAATTTTATGGAAAAATTTAATGCATGCTATTAAATTTAGGGAATGTTTGTATAACTTAAGAGAGTTAAGCGGTAGAGAACATCAACTTTGGAAATAATAAGTGTGAGATTTTTTTAATGATAGGAACTTTAGATTATGATCCTAAAAACAAAGACTTCTATTCATAAGTTTTCTGGGAGATTCCCCACTGGTAACTTTTCAGATGAAGCAGGATAAAGCCTCAGGTACTCCAAGTACCTGTTTCTTCAGTTCACCTGAAACTCTGTAGCACCAAAGGGAAAAGAAAGAAGAAAATGTTCTCACTACATGAGTTCATAGTAACTACTTGAAGCTAATCTTTTGAAGAAAGAAAATTCCAATCCAGCAATTCCCATCTCAGGACAAGTTTTGGAAGATGAAAACCATCGTCACCCCACTCGGTTCACTGACTTTGAAAGCCCCACATGCCAGGCCATGTTGCCAAGTAGAACATCTGCATTTCAGTTGTTGCAAGCCTTTGGCATTGGCATCGGCCCTATGACCACAGTGCTTTCTACGGCAGCTATTTTAGTGGCTTGGCTCTTTTGTGCTCCCTTAGGTCTTATGGTGTAGCAAGAGGACACCCACAGTGGATGCCAAGAGAGTCATCCTAATGAATGGCATATTACAGACCCTGGGAATGTGATTTTGTGTCATTTCATAGCGTAGCTGGCTAAATTCCGGTTACTGAAGGATCAAGTTAAATCAGGCAGAAAAGTGATGTGGAGCCCTTTCTTTTAAGAAATCAGCCACAGAAGTTTGCTTGTCACAACCAAGGTTCCCCCTGTGGCGCTCTTAAGGGAGAACTAAAGATTATATATGAGTATGACTCAGGTCATGTGGAACAGCACTGTAGAATTAAAGTCAGTCACAGACTTCAGATAAAGGCAGATTTCTTTTTCCACTGTGTTCCCTTACTATGTGACAAGTTCTTGTGCCCACACCCCTGAATGTAAACACAAGATCATTTTACCCAGCTGTGGCTCCCTTCTGCAACAATGTCACCGGACACAGAAACTAGCTGGGGAAACGCTCCTGCAAAAGGAAACAACATCAGCAAAACACAACAGCAAAAGAAAACAAACAAACAAAAAATATATTTCAGTCCCCAAACATCATTATGAAGGTGGGAGATGATGTAATGTACCTAATGCTAAAGCAAATAAAAACGTCTTTTCAAATGTTGCAGCTTGCTGCCAAATGTGGGCTCTGAAGCAGTGCCACTGGGAGCGGCTTGCACATGGCGTGGTCTTCCTGATGAAGGAGCCTGGCTGGCATGCCAGAAGGAGCTAGCAATTAGCACTGCCAAAGACTCTGGAGACCCCTTTCAGCAGCCTGAGCTGGAAGCCATGGCTGCTAGTTACCCCTCCAGCAGCACAGCTGGGGTGTGGCTGGCAGTGGCTGCCTCTTGCATGGGCTCAAACACATTGTCGTGGAGTGTAAGATCGGTGGGTTTGCTTTGGAAGGATTTATGCCATTGGAGAGCAGGGCTCAGTGTCAGATGCTTCAATAAGGAATTAAAGTAGCATCTCTAGAAAAGCTGAGTTATCGTGCCCAAGAAATGGTAGACAGGATTTGTGATAAAAATCCGACCATGCATGGTTACCACTGGCTGGGCAGATGGAGGTGGTAGGTGTGAACTGGGAAGAGGGCTGCAGTTACTGAGTGGATTACAAATCAGACCAGGGTAAGGGTAAATGACAGTCATTTCGTAAGCATAAAAAATGAATGAATAGGTAGCCAGTTGCCCTATCATGGAAGAAATACAAACTGGACATAGGTTTCTGGGTTCAGTTACAGAGACTACCACTCCCCAGTGTTTCGATATTCACAAATAACACATATATAGCCACATATATGCATATAGAGAGATTATGATAAAGCATATGTAGATTTTAAAAATATCTATGTGAATACATAGGTAAGAAAGAATTATCCAGTAAATGCTCTTTACACATATATGAATATCTACATTGTGTAGCTAATCAGTGGTGCGCTACACATTCCACAAACATTCATGGAGTTGGATGCCTCCTAAGAACAGATAAAACCTGACATATTACAAAGAAAGCCTCTGTTCCCTTGTACCTTATATTTTAATGAACAAGAGAAAGGCCAACTGGACAAATGAGCTGCTTTCATGTTGCAGGGAAATCTATGAGCAAAATGATGAAGGATGGGCGGGCTGCAAGATGTCTCCGCATTTGAAGGTACTTTGCTGCCAAGCCTGATGACCTGAATTCCATCTGGGGCCCACATGTTAGAGGAAGAGAACTGACTCCTGTATGTTGTCCCCTGCCTTCCGCAAGCGCTCAGCAGCATGAAGTCCTCTATAATAAATAAATGCAGTAAATTTTTAATTAAAATTGCAAGGGGTGATGTGATGTGGGACTTAAAAGATTGCTTTAGGCAGAATTGTTCTAGAATGTTAAGATACTGCCCATTCGCGTTTGCCGATGGAGGCGGTGCAGTAGGCTCTGCTGTTTCCACTTAGCAAAAGAGAAGCGCAAGTGCTCTGGGCTTGTGCTAATGGGGCAGGCTTAACACTGAGCATAGAGGAAATCCTGTCCATTTGCCCTTCCTACACAGATCCATGTGTGTCTCCCATAGGGCCCTCTTTGTTACCTAGGTTTTTGGGGGCTGTGGCCTGGAGGCTGGGTGTTCTTTGCTTTATGTCTATCATCTACTTATGAGTGAGCACATAATATATTTGCCTTTTTGGTCTGGGTTACCTCACTCACTATAACATTTTTTTAGTTCCTTCTACTTGCCTGCAAATTTCAAGATGTCATTGTTTTTTACTGCTGAGTAGTACTCCATTGTGTAAATGTACCACATTTTCCTTATCCATTCTTAGGTTGAGGGCAATCTAGGTTGTTTCGAGGTTCTGGCTATTATGAATAATGCTGCTATGAACATAGTTGAGCACATGTCTTTGTGATATGATTGAGCATCCTTTGGGTATAATGCCCAAGAGTGGAATTACTAGGTCTTGAGGTAGATTGATTCCTGATTTTCTGAGAAACCTCCATACAGATTTCTATAGTGACTGTACAAGATGGCACTCCCATCAGCAATGCAAGAGTGTTCCCTTGTTCTACATCTTCTCCAGCATAAGCTGTCATCAGTTTTTGATCTTGGCCATTCTGACAGGTGTGAGATGGTATGTCAGAGTTGCTTGGATTTGCATTTCTCTGTCCAAGTTGCTTGCAGCCTTTTCACATAGTTCGTCCTATATGCTCACCAAATGTTAAAATTATGTTTCTGTGTCTGTTTTCATTTTCAATTTATATATACTCAATAGCTTTAAACAAATACCATTATTAAGCGCTGTTTGTCCCATGTCCGGCAGAAAATATTTGACCAATAAAGAGCTGTGTTTGCAACAAATTAATGTAAATGAGTTAGCTCCCTCTATTTATCTGGAAGTTGCTTTTACTTCTCATGTAGGATATAATTGCTTGATGTAAGGCTGTTAAAATTTATTGAGAAAATCTACACAAAGCTATATTATTCACAGAAACATACCTTGCTCTCATAGGAGTTATTTCCAAATAGAAATTTGCAATAGGCTTGTATGCTTCATTTCATCATGGTAGACAGAAACTCTGATTTTTAAAGTTTTCATTTTGTCCCCTTGCCAGTCTTTGAAAACCAATATGAACTGTTTTGTGTACCAAGTATTAGGTTGATACTTATAACTTCTTATTTTTGAAAGAGAAAATAACTATTCAAAAAGAATTATTAATGATACATATTTAACCTGAATTTATTTGCAATGAATTTTGTACTGTATAATAGTATGAGCAGTAAAGAAATGAAGGTCGTGACTATATGATGAAGCAAATTTTGTCTCCTGGGACATGTGAAGTCTGTTAAACAGATACTGGATTTCTGTGTATCACATGTACAGTGGTATATAACCTACATAGCAAACATTCTTACTAAGTGTTCATGCTATTAACCTGTACCACCAATGAAACATGAAATAGTTACCTGGGAGTTAATGGAAGCTATTAACTCCATACAACAACTTAAAAACCATTTCAAAATTACATGGGTGTCTTTCTTTATAATTTCTCTTGGCAAATAAGTTCACATTAGCTTTCCCCACTTTCCAACAACATGAGGAAAAAATTATAATACGTCTTTCTGTTTAATTTATCAGCCTTGAATGAGACACGATTCCTGCCAACCGCTTATATATGTGACCCACTCTTCATAATTTGGAAAAAAAAGACAATGTCAAACAATCACCCTGAAGAAGAACTCTAATCAGGTTGTATTTGCTTCAATGGTGTTACACTTTCAAAGTCTGTTTCAGAAAGTTATATCATAATCAAATTCTTAAAATTATTAAGACAGATTTTATACAGAAAAATCCTCAGTGGATATTGAATCGGAACTGGAGAGTACTACCGAATGCAAGGATGCTGAAGTCAAAGGACATCTCAGTGGACATCCATCCATATACCCTTGTTTTTCTTTTTTGGATATTGTTTGGCAGAACCTGCACATATCACATTTTCAATCAAGCCATCCAGTGATAAATCACACTTGCTAAAACTTTTGACATGTGGGTCACCCGTTACTGCCGGACTGTGGGAAAAATACAATGGGGTAAGACAGTCACAGGAGTAGGTCACAGGCATTTGTAGACATTTCTTGAACTCTGGGGTAGGGAATCTATTTCATTCTTGTAAATAACTTAAGAATGTCAAAGAATGCTGTTTGGAATAGAGATCATATCCGCAGGTGTGCTCTTTGGGATGCTGTCACTTTTCCCATGATGCAAGGGGTGTGATTAAAGGGGAGAGATTTGACATGGATTGTGGGAAAAGTCAAGAAGGAAGTTTAAAAATATGTTTAAATGAAAATGTCAGTTTTGAACTCTTTTTATTGTTGTTGAGATAGGTTCTTGCTACAGAGCTCCATCTTGCCTGGAACCTTCCTTCCTCAGCCTCCCAGTGTGGAACAGCACAGTCATGTATCACCATGCCCGGCTTGGAGCCATATTTAAAAAAATAATCTTGCTGTCTTCTTTTACTCTGCCAATGTTTACATTTCTGTGAGATATGCACCGCTTTGAGCCAAGATACAGTACAGACGGTACAAAGGGTAGCACAGTGCCAATGGGAACTTTCAAGTCCTGTAGGTAAAAGCTAGATTCATGCACTCATATTCACGTTCATTTTGGGTTACAAGTCTCTTCTTTCATCAGGAATCACTTAACTATCCCAAGCATGGTTTCAGGCAAAGGTGAAACAACAGTAAACTCTTATTGAATGAAGGACAAGGAAACTGATGAATGAATGGCCAATTAAATGGATCTTCTCTATCTGCCTCTCTCCCTTGTGCTTCACCCTTTTTCTGTCACTTCCCAGGGAAACTTCTCTACCCCACACAGACTCAGTTTCCCTTGTCTGGCCTGAGCAGTGCAAGCTTCTAATACATCCCCTGTCCTCACGAAGTTGTGCATCCCAGTTCCAACTCCTTTTCCGTGCTCTCTTGCCTCTTTCCTGATTATGGATTTTTTTGACATAAGCCACCATGCCTAGGTATGATTATAAATTTCTGTATAGTCTTTCCAGTTTCTAAAACAGGAATCCTCTTACATCATCCCGGATTTGAGAAATAACGCTAGTCCTGTCTATGATTTAACCACAGTGTGATATTGAGACTTCAATGCCACCAAGATTCAAAGACTATATCTTGAGAATACATTGCTTTAATTAACCTTCAGGACAACCGTTGACTGAGCATGTTACCATTTTACACTGGAGGAGGCAGGACATTTCTCCAAAATTTCCTAGGCAGTAGGCAATGGAGTGATAGATAAATCTACAACCTCTGACACATGCTTGCTTGCCAGTATCCCAAAGGCTGGACCATCACTAATTGTATTCATTCTTCCTTGCTTCCTTAGTGGTGAGTGTTCAAAAAAACGACATGGAGGAGGACGATGAAAACTCTGCAGGAACCTTCACAATCAGCTCCGGGGAATCGACTTCGTGAGGACTAGGGAGCAGTGACTAAAGTTCTGGGAAATAGCGTTTGGGTAAAACTTTATAGTGCTGAGCTTTGCCACAGGAGACTATTCCAAGAGCTGCTATGTTGAGCAGCTAATTAATCCTCTTGAGGCAATTACCTAGCCACCAGAAATGGTCGACTGCAGGCCCATGCCCAGGGGCACAGCCTGTTAAATAAGCAGCAGAAGAACCTTGAAGTGGCAGGATTGTAAGTGGTCCTTCCTGAGGTCAGCACTTCAGGCACTTGTTTGGGCTGCACCCAGCAGCACAGTCTCGTACACAGGTGGGCGTACTGTAAGTGCTTTTTAATGATGGTGGTGGCGATGATGTATGAAGGTCTGTTTATACTTGCAGAGAGGGTCATGTATTTTAACAAGAAGGGTTTTTGATTGGCATTTCAAAGAGGCCAGTGTTGTTGGAAAATGTCAGCACCCTGCATAGGAGGGCACTTCATAAACGTTAAGGGATTGGGTCTGCTAAGGGGATTAGGATAATTGTTTCGGAGTGAATGGGCAGGCTCAGTGGAGGTGACCTGAAGTCATTTTAATGGGCCTAGTGAAACTCATGGTGACTACTCAAGCTATGGGATTAAGATGCTCGGATGGAAATTCCCAACCATCCCTGAGCATCATTTCCACTGGGATACTGGCTGCCTATTGTACTACTCTGCCTGCTAGGGTGACTGCTGCCTATTGTACGGCAATGCCTGGTAGGGTGACTCAGTCACTGGGCTTGAGCAAAGACATGCTGATCAAAGGAACTGCCACCCACCATGTGGCACAGGACCTCTTTGCCTCCAAAGATGAAAGATGCCTATTTTCATGGAACTTCTCACTTGGGAGAACCTTTTAATTCATGCCAGTTCAAGATCAATCAGGGATGAAGCCACATACTGTTAGAACGAAAAGTTTTGTGGATAGAAATAAGAAGGAAAACTTAGTTCTCCTGAGACGCACGGACTGGGTTGCTGAAAGTGAAGGTTCATCAAGTCTGAAAACCTTAGAAACAAGCTTCAGAGTGAATATGTGTGGATTTGGAGATTAAACAGAACAGTGCTAATATTAATCCTGTACATTAACCCATGTCTGTCTGCAACCTTCCTTTTAATGTTAGATATGTTGGATAAAAAACCTTAAGTTTCAATTACTGGTTGACTTGGCCAATAATGAATTAATGGATGAATTAAATAGATGTTCTCTCTCTCTGTCTCTGTCTCTCTCTCTCTTTCTCTGTGTGTGTGTGTGTGTGTTCACCTCAAAGTTAGAACACTACCATTGTTTGAGTACTTTAGCTTCAAGTCAATTTGAATGTCTGTGTTCATAAAACAATGGAGTGGCCTTAACCATTGCTTCCTCCCTAAAAATAAACTGAACTCGAGGATTCCGGAAGCAAACATCAGCTTTTGCCCCAAGTTCATTTCATCGTGGTTTTATGAGATACTTAAGTGCTGTTTGATAATTGTGACTTTTACAAGGCTGCCAGCAATGGGTTTGTGGCCAGCAGCCCTCATACCAGTATAGTTTACCAGACTCAGATCCTCTCCAAGGAACTAGCAGGGACATAAATGGGGCAGGCAGGACAGTGTGTCAGATTGCATGCTGTGGAATATCTCCCTTGGGCTGCAGTATGGGGTTTGCACCTGCAGCCAGCAAATGTTGGGTTTCTCTAAGATGCAAGTTGGTGAACTGTGTGCACAAATGGCTCTCGGCCTGGAAATCCCATGCCTTCCCATAGGCTTTGTAGACAGTCCGAGCACTCACATTCCATTTCTGCCCTGGGTTGCTTTTACTCATCCTGATGCTTCAGTGACTGGACAATAACTGCCTCAAGGATAGATGTTTTCTTTTCTTTTCTTTTCTTTTTTTTTTAGCTTAATGGTCCAAAACAGCTCTTCCTTAAATTAAATCAAATTTCAAAAATTACCCATAAATTTCACAGCTCCTTACTGCAAAGTTTTCCTCCTGTAGACACATCCATTTTTAAAACTCCCCCATCAGGTTCTCCAATGGACAAGGAAGGCACTGAAGATTTTGATGAAAGAGCCCACCAGTTTGAAACCCTGTCTCTACTGCAGTGCCACAATCCCTGTGAGTGGCCATTAACAACTGATGTTCCCGGGATCTGACCCAAGTCTACTGAATCAAAGCCCCGGTGCTGGTTCAGGAATCTTCTGTGCACACAGCCTCGTAAGCACTTCTGTGAGTGAACCTCTGCCAGATGCTGCCAGGTTGTTTTCAGGGACAGCCATTAGACCCAGTACCATGTCTTGGCTGAGGAGGTTTCATGTTATACAGAAATTCACCGCATTTTCTGGTTCCTATGTTTTCATGTTGTTATAAAGATGGATTGTCATTTAAAAGGTTTTTCTAAAATAGAAAAAATAATGGGTTTAAAAACTCTTGTTTCTAGGTTTCTCGTAGATGTCTTCCATCCCTCCTCTACGTTGTGCTTCACTTCTCTCTTTTCTTAAAACTTTCCTGGCCTAGGTTAGAAACATATGTGGTAACACCAAGGAGGAGGGTAAAATGCCAGGGAACAATAAAATGTCAAGCTACGCCAACCTCATTTGGGGGACTCGTGTAGAAATTCTGAGAGGGAAAAACGAACTCCCACGTGGGTTCTCCAGAGGAGAAATGGCACACTGCAGAGCTCTCGGGTCGCTCCCAGGCCAGGTGGGGCGCTGTGGGCTGAAGAATGGGATACAACCACGACTGACAGAGGAAGGGAGTGAGAGATAACTGAAGACAACGCTTCTTGCATGCTCATACGGAATGTAATCAATGTAACATGGGGCAGGGCAGGACTCGTGGAGGAAGAAAAGAGTTTTGGAAAATTGATTTGGCTTCTCGATGAGTTGATCAATCATCCATCTGTTTTATACAGACAGATTGTAGCTCCAAGATTTTGTCAGTGTTTCACCATTCTGATCACTGGCATTTCTGAAGCATATCAAAAAGCAAGCCTAAACCACACTCACGGAGATCATTAACAGAGTATATTCTCCAATTCTCACTTTCATGGTTCATTTACATGAGTAGATGTGTATTTGAAATCAAATGGTTCTCTCTCTCTCTCTCTCTCTCTCTCTCTCTCTCTCTCTCTCTCAAACCTGCCTTAAGTATGGTTGTGGGATATGATGAAGTTTTCTCCTGACCTTCATGTTCCCTGCTGCACTTAAAGAGCCTGGATGTGAGACGTGTACGATGGGAAAAATGGATAAGAACTGAAGAAAAAAGGTGAATGAGCAAGTTTTATTCCTTTGGACTAAGACCTCGCATCTAAAAGTTCCTAATGAAGGACGCAAAGGAACATTTCCAACAAAGTTCTTGAGTCCTGGAATGTGGGCAGGAATGGAGGAATATCCCTGCAGAGGCTGTGGGGAGAGGAAAGAAGTGATGTGAGAGGCACCAAGTGCTTGAGTGTTGGCAGGGGCACGGGAGTCAAGTGCATCCCTATATGTGGAAAGAACTCTGTGTGAGGAAACCCAAAAGTTTCTTGACCCATAGAAACTCCTCATAGTGAGTCTGAATATAGAGCCTGTGCCCTAAGGGAAGCAAGCACAGAATCCGAGGCGAATCCGAGGCGAATCCGAGGCAGGGAGAAAGAGGCTGCATGGCTGATGAAATGCATGGACAGAACCAGCGACAGCACACAGGCTGCATGCCAGACAACTGTGCAGCATGCGCGGTTTAGGCAACTATTATTTCCTCTACGTTAAACAAAGTCTGACGGAATACTTTGGAAGAAAGATGGACCAATTTCTCTAATTTATCTAAAGCTAAAGAGAAAAAGTGGAACTCATTCTTTTGGCCATGGGAGAACAAAGTTCATGCACTCTTTTTCTTTGGCAGAATCAACTCAAATGATTCATTTCCAGGAGACTGGGAGCCTGGAGAAGAGCATCAGGAAAGGGGAGGCTTCTAAAGGTTTACACACGCTGATCATAAACCTTCCCCCAGTGGAAAATAGGTTGCAGAGCTTAAGCAAATCTTCCCCCTCACCTAGCACGTTGCTCCAGCCTTGTTGCCTTGCTTTACTCCAAGGATGATGAGAGCAAGATGATAATAAAATATTTAGTTCTAGGAGTGGCAGATTTGGCTCCTGTGATCCTGCTAATTGGGAGGGTGCCTGCTATCTCCCTTGATCCCCAAGGGCTTCAGCAACAGCACATGCATGCAGACATGCTCCTGGATTGATTCAAAAGACAATTCACAGGGGTGTGTGAAAATCAGCCTCATTATTTTAGGTCTGGTGTTGAATTTTATTAATGTGTGGGGGCGTGAGATTAGGGAGTAAATGGGTCCTTTGGCAAACAAGAAAAAGTACATTGTGTACATATGGATTAAAATTTGTATTAAAATATGCACACCATGTGCAGACCAACAAACAAAAACAACAAAAGCCCAAATATAAAACTGCAGGTCGAATTTTACCTTTGTGCCAAAAATTTATAATTCCTGCCTCCAAGTCACGCTTTCTATTTATGAATACCATCCCAAATTTGACTTGTAAGCCCACTGTGGTTTTACATGTTTTGGGTCATCTACCTTTGTTGCAATATTTCATTTTTAAGCTTATAATTGAAAACATGTAAAGGGGGCTCTGTATTTCATTTTTTTTACTTCTGAATTGAGTATAGATAGAATTAAAATTTGTCTAAGACTATACAAGATTTCTGGATTTGTTTACATGTACTAAATGTTTCTAACTATAATATCTTGAGATGATATCTGTAAAGATAAATGACTTTCAGAAATAAACTTGAAGGCATAGGAGTGAGCCAAAAACTATGCTATAGAGAGGCAGGGTCTGTGCAAGATCATTGTTGTGAGTGTTATTTCCAGGTTGCAGCAGAGCGCTTGGATGTAGAGGGACTCAATTCGTCTGCTGATATTTTTAAAGATCCCAAGTTGTTCTGTTTTATTCTCCCTTCTGCAACAAAGTACATTTCAGACACAGTCCTTGGTAACCAGCAAAGAACCATGCCAGGAGAGCAATGGGACAAAATTCTGTGTGACAAAAATCCGCGTCTTTAAAGAGATAAAGAATAACTCTCTCCCCTTGGTACCACCGATAGAAAATGTGTCTGTGATTTTGTAATTTCCTCATGTCTCATTGAAATAATGCACTGTGGGATTGAAGCACAGATCAGGAGACAAACACACAGTAAATCTGAACCAGTTAAACATTAATAGTGTAAATGAAACCTCTAAATTGTGTGAACCACGAGCAGCCTTGCAACTCTTTACATGTGCAAAGAATTGAATGAAGACATATGGTCACCATCAACTTGGTTATTTAATTCTGAGATGACACACATATTAATCTAACGGAAAGGGGAAGCTACTACATAGCTGGTTATAATTAACCAACCACAAATTTCTATAACCACTTCAGTCTAAACCAAAAGCCAAAATGGCATTTTGTGATTACACCATCCCACCCAGATTTGCATTTCTTGATGAATTCCCAAGGTTAGGCTATGAGCCATACTGTAAAACCAACCCTCAATTACACCTTTTTAGAGGGGCAGATTAGTGGCAGGTGGCGCCTGCCATAAAAGCCTCATTAAAACACCTTCTGGTGGAGTTTCACAAAAGGAAGCCACCAGATGGAGACCCATCTCCACATGGTAGCCTTACCTCAAATGAGAGTTTCACCTGACACTTTGGGGACAGACAATTTTTTTCTCACCTAACAAGCCACTGAGGTTCAAAAGACGATCTATTAGGATTAATCGTACTTGATCACTAATCCATTGTAATGCCATATGCTGAGAGCGTTGTTCACTGTTAAGCCTGGAGCCAGGTAGAGCCCCTCTGGTAATGTAAACCGTCCCATTTTCCTGGAGCTAATCTCATTTCACCTCCTCCCAGACCCCACATGCCAGGCAGGACGCTTAACTCTTCCTACACTGTCTGTGATGCATTTTTGAATGGTGGCAAATCTGATCTCCAAGGTAATGACGCCGAAACCTGCTGACTAATTGGAAAATGAGTTTCCTGGTGTTGCTTGCTTAGCGGGGCGAGTGGATGAAAGGTATTTATTCCATTGTGCACAAATTCAAAGACTTTGCCTGGCCTTCTTATCGGCGCAGCTTGGCGTTACTCATCTGCTTCTCCTTCCTGAATGTGTTTGTTGAACCTGCGATTTACTGGCTTGGAACAATTGGCCAGCTGGGCAGTGAGAGTAGGATTTACTTTCATAGAGGGGATTCTGTCACCTTATGCAGTCCTTGAAGGGGCAAGCCTTTTTTTTTTTCCTTTTCAAGTGGATTGCCTTTGGTATGAGTCCAAACCATTAAGTGCTAAAGTGTATAATAGTGTAGTTGTCTCTGTCTCTCTCCCTCCCCTATGTATATCTATATATCTACCTAGATGTCTATCTTTCTATCTAGATAGATAGAGATATCTATATAGATACATACATACACACACACACACAGAGATAGGCATAGTGATATATGATTCTCTAGTGTGTTTCATGTGAAGCTACTTACAGGGCAGCACCCACAAAGGAAGTAATTTTCTAAGGAAAAAAAATGGTCTTCCTTGCTCAGGCCCATGTTTATGAGTTGCTCACATATAAATCACACACACGTGGCCACATGAGCCCCTCACATTTTTCTCTACTTCTGGGCCCCAACATGAGAAGTTCAGTGAAAGAAGGTCCATATCTTTTGCCATGGTTCAGCTGTATAGACTGCTAGATGGCCTGGACCGGAGACGCCGTCTGCGGCATGTAGGAAGCAACAACATCAAGATGATGGTACCGCTCTCAATAAGCCTGTGCGGTTAGTAAATAGGGCTTGGTATGTGTTGCGCATCACACTTTCCTAGTAAACTGCTCCTTCCGAACACCATGCTCGGGGGTCTGAACTGTGAGATAAACCAGAGTCCTCAAACCTCCATCCTGATGTTGGATAATCTTTGGGCTTGGCAGAGGCATTCATAAAATGAAGATTCTCAGACTTCAACACTGACCACTAAATCAAAAGCTCTGCCGGTAGGATCCGGGACAAACTGCACAGGTGATTGTGGTATAACCCTAAATTTTGAATGACCCCCCATTGGCTGAAACCAAGCCAGGATCCTCAAATCTCTGTTCTCTTTTTTCACATGTGACTCTCTGGCCAGGCAAGGAAAAGAATGGAAAAAAACAAATACTTCACTTTCTCTCTGCATCAAATTTGTAACTACTCAAGGTTGCCATGCGTGTTTTGTATTATCCAAATGGTACGCCTAATGTGTCCCATACTGTACATGTTTACGAACCCTTAAAAGTCCTCGGTTTCTAATGACACATATAAATCACTCTAGCCTTGCTCTTCTAGTTTATGCAGTCACCAGACACCAGAGATAAAAATATAAGCCCAGCATTCTCCAGCTGGAAGAGTTTATTTTATCACACATGAGAACTGCTAGCTTTGGCCAGGCCACAGGGAGTCTCCTAGGATCTGTTTCAGAGAGAGGAGGTGGGGCTCTAATTTCATTTGTCTCTTCTCCCATTCCAAGGTCCAACTTCTACGTCAGGGCGTTAAGGGCGTACATTATAAATATTCTTCTATGTCCTTTTGAGAGGCAGATTCTGTACAGATCTCAGACAATGGAAACGTGCCTTCTCTACCTCCGCCTCCCTTTTATCCGCTCTCTACCCTGAGCAGCCATGGGCTAGAGGGTTTTGCTGAAACAGAAAGCAGTTCAGTAGGAATAAGACATGCGCTGTACCAGGGTTCAGTGGGACTTGCCAGGAAGGACTCTCTGAGGACTGTCCTGTCTTGGTTGGCCAGGCTTAAGTCTAAATACCAAGAACATTAGGTGCCCACACTAAAGGGCAAAGGTGACTCTCGCCCGGTTAGGAGTGCAGGGGCTCAGTGCATATGGGAGGATCAGGAAGTAGCTAGTGGGTAGGGCAGCACGCCTTCCCATTTGGGATTACCTAGTTATTGGGGGCACAGTGGGAGCTAAAAAGGCAGAAGATTATCTCGGGCTCCTTGTTTTCTGATATAGACAGAGTCATGAAGGAAGGCTCCTTCTTGAAGGCTTCTGGCATAGGATGTAGGAAAGTTACTAGAAGGCCAGTGAGAACAATCTGTATAGCAGTAGGGGACCTGAGATGTCATTCCTCTCTCAAAGCTTCCAGAGCCTAGTGACTCTGCTAACCTTGAAAGGCTAAAAGGGATTGCTTCCTGGATCTTTTGTAGGATTTTCTGCCTGTCCACCTTCCTCTTACTGACCTGATGATATGGAGAGGATAGAAAACCTGCCATGATGCCCTTTAAAAAAAATAAGATTCCTGAAGTCTAGAGAGATGGCTCAGTGGTTAAAAGCACTGGCTTTCTTCCAGAGGACCTGGGTTCAAATCCCAGCACCCAAATGGCAGCTCACAGTTGTCTGTAACTTCAATCCTGGAGGTCCAATGTCCCCTTCTTACTGCAGACACCCTCGTAGCAGTAGGATAGAGACATGCATGCAAGCGGAACACACACACATGAAACAAATAATTCAATCGAAAATAAAAATAAGATTCCCGTAACTCCCAGGAAGACTGGGGAATAAGAACCAAGTTTGCAACATAAAAAATACAAATGGCTCTGAGTTTCTTTCTCCTTTACCTTTCATTCATGATAATTTTGCTACTAATGTCAATTGCTGCAAAAATGTCACACTGCTGATGTTAGAGTGCAATGACGGCCGTCCGTGTGGAGGGAGTGTTCTTCTGCACAAGGAGGGGGTAGTTCTCGCAGAGCGGCAGTGTGTGTTGCTGAGTCTACCCTGAGCTTCCTCTGTCACACTGCCCTCAGACAGTCTCTCTCTTTTCCTCGGATGCTATTTCTTCGTTTTATGCTGCTTCTCTGTGGTCCTATCAGGGATGACTGCATTTCCCTCAGGTTTTCTGCTTGTGGCTGTGAGTCATCATTGTCCTCTGGAAGTGCGCGACTTTCTTCCCAGCGTTCTTTCTGTACCCCTCTTCTCATACTTCAAGTTCTTTAGAACCAAATTTTGGGCATTTTCTGAGAATAGAAAATTCAATTTTTTCACCTTGCTGCTGTTTGCTCTCTACACTCCTTGGAGTTCGTGAAGAGGTGAGGCACTCATTTCTGAGTGTTTGGCTTTTCAGATGTGTGAGAAACACTCAAGGTTCCACAGTGAAGAGAGATGAACAAGTCAACCCAAGATCAACCCCCATTTTTCCATACTCAGTAGTTAATTTGCTTATCAAAATAAAAACAGGATTTTTTTTCTTCTGTAAAGCATGTGCATGGAGGACTTTTATTGTCTCTGGTTAGCTCAAGTTCCCCCCAAAGAAGAAATTTAAGCTCCTATTAGGGAAGGAGAAAAAAGGAGGGAGGGACCGACTTAGGTGCTAAATCCCCCAGAGCCTGCTCTCCCTCAAATAGACCACAAAATTCTCCAGCCCAGTTAATTTCTTCCCATTTAACTAATAGAAGGCTAGGGAGTGACCTTTGAGGCTAGGAGGCAGGAGCTGAGAAACAGCCCCCCAAATGGGGGGCGGGTGTCTGTTTACTACACAGCATGTTGGCCTCAGTTAATGACATTAATCCCCCTACTGCATTTCATTGGGTGACAGACAGGGAACCACACTGTGGAAGGCCCGGTTTCACCCAGCAACCAGCTGTGGAGAAGAGTCAGGACCAGTGCTGCCTCCCCTGATTTGCTTTTCTTCTTCTATTATCCCTGACGTGTTCACTGAACTATAGGCTGCATATGTTTAAAAATAATTATATGTGCTCCAAACAAATAGGCAATGTTTCCTCAATTCTTGCAATGAGCATTCTGTGTTTGGACAGATTTTTTTCCCCTCTTCCTTGGGTACATCAGCAGCCAAGCTCCTTGCTGTCACTCCTAAAACCTAGCAGGTAATTCCCAGGGCAGGCTGCTGTCCCAGGATCTTCACTTGTTCTGACCTTGGAATACAATCCTGCTAGTCTGAAGTCTCCATATTGGGGTAATCATGCCTGGGCTCCCAGGTTTCCAAATGGAACCACTGGACAAAAGATTTAAAAAGCAAGATAAACTTGGGACTTAAAGTGGAAGTGTTGGAAATTACTGAGAAAAGACACCCCTAGATTATTAATTATATGAGACAGTAGCTGGCAAACATGATGCTTTGGGATGCTTCTCACTCCCGCCAAACCTAGACTTTTCACACCCTGACACACCACCAATACCTTGTTCTTTTCTTTTAAAAAGCAGTGTCTTCCCTTAGAAGATGAAGGAAGGGGAAAAAAGAAATTACAACTTGTAAAGTTATATAAAATACAAAATAAAATACACTCATCTAGGGGACTCAAGAGATACTCAGCAGTTAAGGACTCATTGTAGAGGCCTGGGTGTGGTTGCCTGTACCCTCGAAGGGTGATGCACGTTCACCTGTAACCCCAGCTCCAGGAATCTGACACCCTCTTATGTCCTCCTTGGGTATCTGCCTTCATATGCACACACACTCTCATACACACACACAACTAAAAATAAAATAGAAAGTCATTGAGAGAAATAAAACAGACAGTCATTGAGGGAAAGAGACTCTGAGCTCACACAGCAAAAAAAGTCTGCTTAAAAACAAAACAAAACCAAAGCAATCATTTCTGTAGCTGAGCAAGAGTCTTCTTCATACAAATGACACACTAATGTGACCAACAATGTTTGCAGCCATAGCCTGTCATTAACAAAGTGATAGATGAGAGAAATTTCTCTGTGGCTTGCTATATAGTCTGTGTGCAGCTTGCAAGAATTCTGTAGTGTGAGGCATACAGAGACAGACAAGTCTGGACTCCACGGAGGAGGAAAAATGAAGGAAGAGAAGAAGTCAGTAAGGTTTGGGTCCCTAAAGTGCTATTATGGTTTGACTTGATCCAGGAACTACTCTAAATAAAACCATAGGGATGAATGCTCTTTTGGTTCCTTCAAGCAATATGCCCAACTGTGATCTGAATTGATACTGACAGCAGTTAATATGCAGTGACATTAATTTACCCATTTGACTGCTTTAGCATTCAGTGATGCTAAAGTAGTCTTGATACCTTGTAAATTTTAAAAAGCCAGCAAAAGCCTGCAGGAAGCATCTGAGTCTCCTCCAGGAGGAGTTTTCTAACATACTGCAAAACCAGCAACCAGGAGCCGATCAGCACTTTCCAGTGGCTCCCCCAAGACCCCTGGCCTGGGGGAAGGCACAGCCAACCAAGAGCCGATTGTCACTTAGCAGGCCTTTGGTGTCAGGTGTTTGGTCAACATCATACAAATCCTGTGGTTTCTAGTCCCAGGCACTCAAGAGATAAAAAGTAACATCTCCACGTCATGCTTGCAACTAGGGTAGGCAGGACTCAACCAGGTGTTACCTGTAACTAATCCAGGAGCCCACCAGGCATCAGGGGGCCATTATCATGAGAGGGTTGGTGAGGAGTAGGCTGATGTAAATGGCCTGCTTGCTACCCGAGTCCATTGTGATGTCCAGGTCTGGGCTATAGTCAAGGGGCAAGTATTGGTCTGAGGCCATGAAGCAGCTGAGGGACCTGTTTAGTGTCTGTGGCCACTGAGGGCTGTTCAATGGTCTGTGGTCTGGGACACCACCACCTGGGGACGTGATGGTGTTCAAGGCTACACTGCTTAAGGGGTCATGCCTATTTAGGTGGCCAGTACTGTCACCTGGGACCATGCTGTCATCCAGTTCAGGGCTGCTGCTAAGGGCCATGTCTGGGTCTGTGGTCCTACCACAGTGAGGGTCTGCGTTGACGTCTGGAGCTTCTGATACCACTTAAGGCCATGCAGATGCCAGAGGTCTGGGTTGCCACTTGGGTCCATGTTGGCATCCAGGGGTCATATTGTCATGTGAGTCATAGGAGCCATGCTGATTCGTCTGTGCCACCACTTGAGACCATAGTGACATCAAAGCCTGGGCTGTTGTCTAGGACCATGTCTGTCTGGGCCCATGGTCCTACCAAAGATGGGGTCTGCACTGATGTCTCTGGCCCATGTTGCTACCAGAGACTACATTGATGTCCATCGTCTGGGCTATAACCTGTAGCCACGTGGGTCTCCAAGGGCCATGCCACTGTGGAGGCCATGCTGATCAGAGTGGCTTTTGATCTTATACTAGGCCATGGTGTCATCTGGACCAGGGCGGCTGCCCAGGGCCATGTCTGGGTCTATGACCTTATGGCAGCCAGAGTCTGAGTTGATGTCCATGGCTCCTAAGGACTCTGCAGATGCCCAGGGTCCAGACTAGTCCAATGGTAATGTTGCCACCAGGGCCATACAGATTTGGATAGCCTGCTTTGCCACTGGGACCATGGTGATGTTCGGCCGAGATGCTGCCAAGTGTCATGTCTGGGTCAATGGACCTGCTATAGTTGGGGTCTGTGATGATGTCCATGACCAATGCTAACACCAGGGGTCTTAGGAATCCCAGGGTGGAAATCTTAGGGCTGTGTTTAGTTAACCTGGCCCTTTACTGGCCCTGGGGTAGCTGGCCTTCCACTCAATGGGTACTGTAGCAAGAATGCTGGCCCAGCCCCACAGGAAAAAGATTCCCCCCAACACAGACTGGAAAAAAGACCCCATCTCTCACCATGGGCATACAGCTCACCAGAGCAGTACTCTAGAGCTGAATCTATTGTTGGGGGTACAGATAGGCTGAGTCTGATAAGATGAGAACTTGACCCTGTCCCCAACTCCCTCATCTGCCATGTGGTGGCATGGGTGAAGGAAAGATGCCCTTCCCAGTTATGGCAGGTAAGAGAGCTGACCCCGGGGTCAAGAACATGAAACAACTATCTCTCAACTCCTAACCCTCACCGGCTGCAGCCCACAAGAAAGCACATAGAGCTTACCCTGTTGTTGGGCTGTACAGGAGAGTCAACCCTGAGGGCAGGAGAGCAGGAGAGCAGGCGCGCGCGCGCGCACTCACACACACACACACACACACACACACACACACACACACACACCTCAGCCTGGGCAAAACAGTAGAACTGGCCCTGGGGGTATGAACGTGTGTGAACTGAATCTGGAGATCTGAGAACAGGAGAACTGGCCCTGCTGCTTGCTACAGGCTGCATTGGGTGAGCTAAACTAGGCAGCGCTGTAGAGCTAGCCTGGGTAGTGACTAGAGCAAAAGCTGATGGGCTGACCAACCCAACTACCACCCAAGCCCAGAACCAGGGATATGAGCTGGCCCACCTCAGCATCCACTGCATCTATGAACCGTTGGAATGTGTGAAGGGAACAAGCCTGCAGATCCAAACAGGATCTCCGTGACACAGGACAACAGCGAGATAGCTGAGAGGAGTCCCAGAGAGAGTCCACCATTGCTAATGCAGCAGAAGCCAGAGGCCTCGGAGCAGACCAATGACTCATAGCAGTGAACACTGACAAGGAAAGTTGAATGGAATAAAGGGCAGACTGTGCGGCTCAGTGGGATACGCTATTGATTTGTGGTTTTTCTTTCAAATTTTGTTTTGTTTTGGGAGGATGTTGCAAAGGGAGAGAGCAGAAGGGAGAGGACAGGGAGATAAATGGGATCAGGAAGCATGATGTGAAATCCCCAGAGAATGAACAAAAGTTAAGAATATTAAAACGAAACAAAAACAAGCAAACAAGCAAACCAAAAATCCCGAGTAATTTCTACACCGGGAATTGTCAGATCACAGACTCCAGCCTGCGTTTTTTCTTTTTCTTTCTTTCTTTTTTTTTTTTTTTTCCAAGATAGGGTTTCTCTGTGTAACAGTCCTGGCTGTCCTGGAACTAGCTCTTGTAGATCAGGATGGCCTGGAACTCACAGAGATCCTTCTGCCTCTGCCTCCCGAGTGCTGGGATTAAAGGCGTGCGCCACCACTGCCTGGCTCCCTGCCTCCTTCTACGGGCAGGTTGTGAACTGTGTGGCTTTGCCATATTTTAAATTAGTGAAACAAAATTCAAGAGGGCTGTTCTTGTGACATGTAACAGTTCTTTGCAATTCAATGCCAGCCCTCAGCAGCGAGGTTTCAGCAAGAGCCGTCCAGGCTCACACGGTTCCACACCTGCCCACACTGGTTCCTACTCCATAGACAATAACACCCAAGACTTTGGATCACAGAGCTCACCACATGAACCAGTCCTTGACAGAAAAAGTTTGCTCTTACTGTCACCAGACAGCAGAGTGTGTGACAGATCACCAACACTTCTGATTACGACAGAGGACGAACACAGATTTGTTCATCTCTTCTAGAACTGCTGAGTCTCAGAGCCACCCTTGCCAAGCTTTCTGCTCACTGCCCATTTGGGTCTAGTGTGTGCTCTGTGCTGAGTATGTCTGGTTCGCAGCAATTGGAAAAGGAGCATCGTTCCTAAGCTTTCATCAATGTTTCCTGTGCATAGGACACGTGGGCCTAGCAGGAGCCTTCGAATGGAAAAAGCTGAAAATAGAACATATTCATAGCAGTGGGTGTGTCATCTAGAAGAGGCAGCAAATAAGACAAGGCCACTTGCCCTTTGAGTCATGAAGTCCACCTCAAAGGGATTTTCTCAGTGACAGAAAGCAGGGAGCATCATGGTATCCAACAAGGCAATCGATGATTAAACAAACTACAGTAGAGATAAACAATGAAAAGCTTGCAGCAGAATAAAAGGATGACGGGATACGCCCACTATCGCTCTATCTCGCTCTCTCTCTCACTCAGAAGGATCCTTTGTTTTTAGGGAAACTATCAGACTTTAGCATTCATTTTGCTGAGTGGCAGAAAGTATGGAGTTATGTAGGGTCAAGAAAAGGCTAATTGGATTTACATTTTATGATCAGGGGGACGCTTCCCCTGGAGGAAGGAAATAGACCTGGAAAGGCAATGGGTCTGGAAAACTGGAGGAGGGAAAGAGTTGGCAAAAGCAGGGGAGCAGTGTCCTGGGACCCCTGAAACACAGTCAGGGCCACTTTGTTTGTTCCCTCTTTGGCAGGATTAAGTCCAAGGTTAAGGTTTAGCAAGACTCTGAGGAGGTTGGGCTGGAGCTGTCCCAGACTCTCTCGGCTTTGCTGGGAAGGGGGGTGTTCACTGCCTTCTAGATGGGTGACTACTCCATGTTCCTTCACACATCAGTTTTCCCTCAGGTTTCTTTTTGATAAGGGCACAGTCATAGTGGAGGAAGATAAACTCTAACGACCTCAGTGTCACTCACTTGCCTCTGTGAGGACATGGTTTCCACATAAGGTCACAGTCTGAGGTTTGCAGTCTGGCGGTTGAGACTTGGAAACAGCACGTTTTTTACCTCCCACAGGCCTACAATGCACTTTTCTCCAAACAGCGACAACGGAAAAGTTAAATCAGGCCGTGGGCTAAAAACAGGGGCCATCCTCTCTCTAAGCACCCCAGGAACCCCTGCAAGAAAAGAATCCAGGGGGGCCTGAGACAGCTCCTAGTTCCTAGTGTGCCCCTGAGAGATAGTGCATGAATATTGTCAAGTGCCCCACCTCGCTTTTACTGTATGCAGCTGAAATAGTCTATGCCTGTTCCTCTGGGCTGCCCTACTCCCTGTAATAATCACGTTATCTAGATATCCCCATTGCTTTTGACCAGCCTTTACTAATAAATGTATAGGTTATCACAGCTATATTCTCTTTCAAACAAAATCACAATGTCTATCTGATGTATATGAAATATTAATCACTCATAAGATTTTAAATATTCATAACATACCTGAAGGCATATGGATTTTAATTTTGATAAGTGTTGTAGACTTTTCCCATAGAGTTTAGACTAATGTACATTTTCACTATGTTGCATAAGAGCCCCAATTCTATCTCCTTAAATATAGTGTGTTAAACAGCAAGTTGGGGTTCACTAATCTGAAAAATAAAAAGAATATCATCTTAGCTTAATTTTATATTTATGAGAAGATTTGCTAATTTCTCTTTCCCAAATAAAAGTGTGTGTGTTTTTCACACGTCCAAGCTATTAACACTTAATTTTCTGTAACTTGTTTGTGTCTTCTGTTTTCTATGTTGGTATTTTTGATGGTGTTAACATTTTTCTTATTTGTCTGAAATAATTTTTAAATTCTGATAAAATATTTTGTGGCAGTGTTTACAAACATTTTCTATGAGCTTTGTCTTTTTCCCTAGAGAAAAATGTTTCAATTTTACATAGTCAGACACAATTCTTTCATGGATTATATTGTATATGCTGAAAGAGCCACTCTGTTCTAAAACCAACCACTATACATAGTTTACATTTGTGCTCTTATGTGCTGTCATTTTCTCATGTATGACTTTAGAGTTTGCATAAATATTTAAGATACAAGGTTAAATTTTTCTCTAATATACTTTAAAACACACTTGGCTGGTTATAACACTACACCAAGACTAACTGAAGTGGTGCAACTTTCTGTTACATATTTTTTTACATCAAAATTGCTCACAGTGAGATTTATAATGTGTGAATATATTAATCTGTGTATGGAAAACAGGTGTTAATATGTGAGTCTCTAAATGTAAATCAATTTTACCTTTGCGGTCACCCAATCCCTATTTGTCTTATGATATTTAGAGGCAGAAACTTTGTCACAGGCCAACTTGGGAAAAGTTAGCCATTTTTGGTGTGAATGCAAGATACCCAGAAACTTCTTTGGTCACTCTGTCCCTTCTGCGATCTAGGCCAGTTTTCTCCTTGACTGTATGAGAGTCTTGGAATTCATGGTGACGGTGTTAGGCTTCCTCTGATTTGCTCATCTCTCTGCTCCGAGGTGAAACAAACTGAACATCGTCCTGAAGCATTGTGTTGCAAAGGTGAAGACGTCGTCTAGGGCAGATATGTTCATTAATGGTCCCTGTGATATAAGAGGCAAAACTCTCTTCCTGTGGTGTTTCCTTGTCATAACTACTACTGTCCCATTCCAGTTCTGGAACACTTGGTATCACATCTACCCACTACCAGACTCCTGCGGAAGTATTTGCATCTTTCCCAGCCATGGGGGCAGCCCAGGAATTTGTTAGCTACCCTTTTGGTGCTATGAAAAACCAGAAGCAAAATTCAGATTCTGTGTATGACCTCAGTTCTTACCGCTCCTCTGCTGCTCTATGACACCCAAGATCTGGATCCTAAGAAAGAGTTGGGACTTTTCAGAGCAATCACCAGAAACCCCAGCTACAGATGTCCATCTTTTCAAGTTTCTGTCACACTTCTGTTGAGTAATGGGGTAGATTCAGTTTTCTTCTATAGCCCTCTTTGAACAAATATTCAACTTTAAAATGTGTTCTTAGAGGATGAGATGAAATGACAGACATATATAGCTCACCAAATGTTTTTCTGAAGTTTCGGTGTCTAGACTAGACAATAGTCCTTTAATATTTGTAAGTTAGAATTTAAGATGTGCTTTCCGGAGTTCTGCATTAGTTAGGTAATCATTACTGTAATAAAACACCTTACAAAAACAACTTAAAGTAGGAAAGAAGGGTTTATTTTGGTTCACAGTTCAAAGGCACAATCCATCATAGTAGGAAAGTCATATTAGAAGACACTAAAGGCAAACTTTCACAATGTGTCCACAGTCAGTAAGTAGAGAGCAGTAAATACTCATGTTCATCTCATTTTCTCCATTTATTCAGTTCAGGACCCCAGCCCATGGAGGATGCTACACAGTGATAAGGATAGTCTTTCCATCTCAATTAAAGTGATTTAGATAACCCTTACTGGCATGCCTACCGGTGAGACGTCTAGGAGATTTTAGTTCCTGTCAGGCTAATAATATTCATCAGAGATGGCATTGTTATACATCACTTTGGGAACTACAGTTGATCATCACTGTCAACCTGACTGGATTTGGAGTCACCTAGGAGATCAAAGTAGACTTCTAGGTGTGTCTAGAGGACTAATTGGGAGGAGTAGACTTCTCCTCAATGCAGGCAGTGCTATCCAAAGAGCTAGCAGTCTAGATGGAGCAGAAAGAAAACTCTTTACTGAAGTCATTTGTTTCTAGAATAGGGCTCAACAACTTCAAATTTGTAAATGCAGGAAAGGGGCATTACTATTATTTGTATAAATAATGAATCTATAGTTTGGGAAAATGATTGTTCTGGTCTATCAAGCTCTCAAAGTGAATAAATGATGATCATTCTTCAGCTGATCTAACATATTCAGTTCTAGGATAGTGATCTGGAGGGTGGGTAAGGAAGGGTACCATGATAACATTCCAATTTCATGTTCTATTGACTCCTTTCTTTGTGGCTACAAATAATGGCCTAAATCACTGTTTCATCAAACTAGTCATCAATCTGCTAATTAGGATTTCTACAAATGAAGTGAAAATGAGCCATTTTAATAACCACACCACGATGAGAAATAAAAACATAAGTATTCTTGGCAAAGACTGTCCTGGTTTAGTTTCTATTGCTCTAATAAAGACCATGACCAAAAGCAACTTTTGGAGAAAGAGTTTATGTCAGTATACAGCTTATAGTCCATCATGAAGGGAATTTAGGGCAGAAACTTAAAGCAGGAACCTGGATGCAGGAATTAAAGCAGAAGTTATGGAAGGTACTGCTTAATTGTTTGCCAAGTCTGCTTTCTTGTGTACTTCAGGGTCACCTTTTCAGAGATGGTACTGTCCCCAGGGGTCTGAGTCCTCCCACATCATTTATGAAAAAAGTAACCAAAAAACCACGACATACAGACTTATCATCAGGCACTATGATGGATGGAGGCATTATATCAATTGAGGATCTTCTTCCCAGATTACTTTAGCTTGGGTCAACTTCGCAAGCATGCACGCACACACACACACACACAAGCAAAATCAACCATGACAATTAAGGCTTGTCAACTGGACACACTAATACATTACTACTAAATCACAGCTCTTTTCTGATTTATCCTCAAATATCAAGACCTCAATATAAAACATAACTAATTTAAAAGGTCTACTACAGTCCGTAGATTTCTCCATCTTGATCTTGACCTCCCTTGCTCATATATTCCCTCCTCCCTCTCTTCTACTGATTTACCGGAGCTTGGCCTGGTGCTTTATTGTGGATCTGTACATCTGGTTCCATCAATTACTGGGTGAAGGTTCTATGGTGATAGTTGGGGTATTCCCCAGTCTGATTACAGGGGAAGGCCAGTTCAGACACTCTCTCCATTATTGCTAGGAGTCTTAGGAATTTCCCTAACACTAGGTTTCACCTTAACCCCATAGTGGCACTCTCTATCAAGGTATCGCTATCATTTCTCTCCCACTCCCTCCCTCCCCCATTGACCACCCCATTCCCTCATGTTCTCACCCCTATCCCCTCCCTTTTACCAACTCCCTCATCCCCCATTTACTCAGGAGATTTCATCTATTTCCCCTTCTTATTTCCTAGCTTCTCTGGGGCTGTGGATTGTAGTCTGATTAGCCTTTGCTCTACATCTGATATCCACTTGTGAATGAGTACATACTGTGTTTGTCTTTCTGAGTCTGCGTTGCTTCGCTCAGGCTGTTTTTTTTTTTTTCTAGTTCCATCATTAATTTGCCTGCAAATTTCATGACTTCACTGTTTTTTTTTCATCTGAGTAATACTCCATTGTGTAAATGTACCACATTTTCTTTATCCATTCTTCAGTTGAGGGGCATCTAGGATGTTTCCATGTTCTGGCTATTATGAATAATGCTGCTAAGAGCATAGTTGAGCAAGTGTCCTTGTGCTATGATTGAGCATCTAGATCAAGATCATGGTGGAGAAATCTACAGAGACAGCTGAACCAAGCTTGTGGATGGGACTGACCTGGCCCTCTGTATGTGGGAGACACTGGTGAAGCTTCAACTATCTGAGGGACCCCTGGTATTAGGATGAGGCTCTACCCCTGATGTATGAGCTAGCTTGTTGGAAACCATTTCCTATGGTGTAATGCAATGCTCAACCTTAATGCAGAGGGGAGGGTCTTGGTTTTGCCCCAATTTAATGTGTCAGACTTTGTTAACTCCCTATGCAAGCTCTTATCCTTTGGGAGGAGTGGATGGGGGTTGGCTCGGGGTGAGGGGAGATGAGGAGGAGTGGGAGGAGGGGTGGGAGGAAGAACTGCAGTTGGAATATAAAGTGAAATTTTAAAAAATGAATTAACTAAAAAATAAATAGAAAGGTCTACGGTCTTTAAATATACTCAACAATTAAAAGTATAAAGTCTCTTAAAAATATTCAAGTCTTTTAACTGTAGGTTCCCGAAAAACAAATAAACAAAAAATAAGATAAATATTTCTTACTCTAAGAGAAAAGAACCAGGGCAAAGTCACAGTCAGATCAAACCCAACCCAAACCAAACTCCAACAGTGTAAATAGCTTAAAGTTCAATGTCTGTGACTTATAAAATTCTGGGTTCCAAAGGACTGAGGCGTTCCGCTTCTCTAGCACTCACCCACAGCACACAGGGCTCACCCACAGCACACAGGGCTCACCCACGGCACACAGGGCTCACCCACGGCACACAGGGCTCACCCACGGCACACAGGGCTCTCTTACAGGCTTCTATAGCGCTCACCCACAGCACACAGGGCTCTCTTATAGGCTTCTCTAGCGTTCACCCACAGCACACAGGGCTCTCTTATAGGCTTCTCTAGCGCTCACCCACAGCACACAGGGCTCACCCACAGCACACAGGGCTCTCTTACAGGCTCGGGCTAGCTCCACTGTGCAGTTGCTTCTGTTTTTGCTGATCATCCTGTGGTACTGGCATCTCCTGTATGCTGGAATCTCCAAAGCAGTAGGGGATGTACCTTCACTAACGCCTTCTCCTGGACTCTCTTTAGCCTGGCTACACAGGTCTAAACTTCAGCTGCCCTCCATGACCCTTGCACGCCTTCAAAACCAGCCCAACTTTGGTGACTCTCATAGGTCACCAATTTTAGCTGCCAGCATGAAGTGCAGTCTTGGCTCCCTCTGGTCCACTGCTCTGTATACTGACCCTGAAGAAATACTTTCCAAAAATATCTCATCTTATTGCTGGTCATCTTTGCTAAATCACCACTAATTTTCTCAGCTCTAGCTAAGTAGTCTTGAATGTCTCATTAAAGCACCAACTTTACTTCAGTAATACTGATCTCTTGTCAATCACACCTGATTCTTCAGCCCCAGCTTACCAGAACCACTATTCTTCATTCAACATATGACATAAACAGTTCTGAGAGAGCTATTGCTTCCCTCTGAAATGGTGTAAGCCAGACTTCCAGAATTCTTACCTTCTAGACTTCCACAATATCAGTTCATTCAGCTCTGAGTCTCAGTGGCTTATCTAGCCCATAGTTCTGAACATTTCCACAATCCTTCCGTAACCATATTGCCAGGTCCACGAGAGCAATACCCACTCTTAGTACCAATTTCTGTCCTAGTTTGGTCTCTACCGCCATGATAAAGACCATGATCCAAACAACTTGGGGAGAAAAGGGTTTATTTGACCCACACTTGCACATCACAGGCAATGATTGAAGGAATTCAGGGTGAGAACTCATGGCAGGAATCTGGAGACAGGAGCTGAAAAAGGCCACGGGGGGATGTCATACTATATTACTCCCCATAGCTTAATCATTCTGCCTTTTTATAGACCACAGGACCACCTGCACACGAGTAGCATATTCCCCAGTGGGATGGATTCTCCAACATCAATAATTAATAATAAAAAAGGCCCTACAAAGATATCTACAAGCGATCTATGGAGGCATTTTATCAACTGAGGTTTCTCTTTCAATTTAAAATGCATAATAATAATAAGATACTAACATTGCCAACATTGTAAAAATAATAAAACATCATTAGTAGATAGTGAACCACACAGTGACTGATATGTTATATGATTTTACTTTCTATTATGGGGTTGTTATTCTGTGCTTCCTGGATACATTCTTATGTTATTGAATATTTCTCATATGTTGGACCTCACTCCAAGGTTTGATATAAATGAATACACACAACAGATCAAGAATTTCACCTCAGGGAGTTTACAAACTTGACTTTGATAAAAATATGGACTCTAAAAATACTTGGCATCAAAACTACATGAATCCTGTCTACATTATTTTGAAGAATGTTGAGGTCACACATATCTATGGCATTTATTACTGAAATGTTTTTGTATCTCATTATAAAAGCTACTTGAGTCAAAAATTCCTTCTACATAAAGTCATTTTAGTTATTTTTAGGAAGGCCCAGACAAGTGTACACAAATACCCCAGATAATAGGGTCCACAAAATTTGTTGTTATTATTAAGACCCAATGTTAGCTAAGTAGTAAGGAAATTATGGGCCTATATCTACTTATTACTGGGTTAGTCCAAAACAGGAATAGCAATACCTAACAGATACAGAACATGAACTCTAGTAGATTCTAGGATGACAATGAATGGTTTGTTGTTCTGGCAAGCTGCTCATAAAATATCCATCTAGTAAAACATGCTACTGTACAGGAAAGTATAGCAATTTAGAAATAGAGAAGTTCATTTCCCTCAGAGGTAGGGCTGTGGAGTATATGGCAGCAGTGAGTTGTCTCAGTTTCTTTTCTATTGCTGTGGTAAAACACCATGTTCAAGGGAACTGATAGAAGAAAGTTGGGTATTTAGCTTATGGTCCAGAGGGAGGATGGAGCATGACTATGAGGAAGAGGTGGCAAGGGACAGCTAGCTGGAGTAGCAGCAGAGAGCTGACATCTAGAACCACAAACTGGAAGCTGAGGGGTGCATAAAGAAATGGCACATGGCTTTTGAAACCTCAAATCTCACTCCCAGTAACATACTTCCTCCACCAAGACCACACCTCCTAAACCTACACAAACAGTGCCACTAACTGGGGAGCAGCTATTCAAATGTCAGAGCATACAGGGACATTCTCATCCAAACCACCATATTCTACTTCCTGGCTCCCAGAGACTTATGGCCATATAATGAAAAACACATTTAGCTCCACTTAGTTCCCATAGTCTCTCAGTATCAATGTTTTTAAAAGTCCAATGTCTCTTACGAGACTCCAGGAAATTCTCTCTCTCTCCCTCTCTTTCCCATTTAGAAATGATATGTTTATTTTAAGCATTAAGACATACAGGTATTTGGGATAAAGCCAGCCTCTTCTTTAGTAATGATGTGAATTCCCTTACCTAACCAACCTCAGATCATTGCTGGTACATATAATTTGCTATGTATATGTGCATACATGTTTTAATGCATGTTTTCTATATATGTGTACATATATCCTCAATATAATCCCCTATAAAATTAAAAAAGCAAATTTCATACTTCCAACATACAATGGCACAAATTATACAAAGAATCCTAAAAGGAAGGAATGGGGGCATAGTGAGGAAATGCTAAACCAGAGCATGACAGAAACCTAGCAGGGTAAACTCCAAACCATGTAGCTCTATGTGTGACATCAAAGGGCTTTGATGGCTCTGCCCTATGCCCTACCAGCTCTCTTTCTTGCTTATCTGGGACTGGTTCCCCTGTCTGTGTGCAACTTTCTGGCAGATATCTCACAGTATCTTAAAATTCTTGGGGTCTCCATTGCAGCTCAGGCTTCATTTCCACAACTTCACACAATTGGCCTATCAAGGGCCTCCATGTAGGGACTCCATGCCCTACTCCCTTGGTCTCAATGGCTCTCTGAAGCCAAAGAGAAAGATTCCATCACCTCTTAACTCTTGTTTATTTATGACACTAAAACCAGGACCATGTGGAAGATAAGGCCAGGTCTGACTGCTCACTAGAATGACCCCTGTCTCCTTGGACTCACATTTACAGCAGCTGTTGTTCCTGTCTAGGAGCAGAAAATTCCTTCAGACTATTCCTTTCATTAACTAGAAGTTTAGTTGGGTGGGGTTTTCCCCTGAGGGTGCCCTTCTTTTTATTCCAGTGCAGATTTGACCCCTTATTAACAGGGCAAATCTTCCTAACAATTGCAGCCGCCTTTTCAAGCCTCTTGTCTCCCAGCCTTTGTGCAGGAAGTTCGATCCCGTACATTTGTCATGAACAGGGGTGGTGAGTGCTGATTGAGCCCTATTATGGTCTTCACCAGGCAGCAGAAGTCTTGGGAACCAATGTGAAGGGAATGTGGCAGTGATTGCCCTGTGGAAAGACTTGTGTCTTCCTGGGGTAGGGCTTGTCTCCTTCTGACTTCGATACTCCCTCTGAATGGAAATAGGGTGTGTGTGTGTGCACAGAGACACTGCCTCTCTCCCTGTGTTTCATTCACTTTTCCATAGCCATTGTCTTCGTTATCCAGAACAGATGCCCTGCCTATCCCTTACTCTGGAGACATGTCTGTTCAAGTGGCCATCCCAAGAGGTGCTGACAGTCCTGTCCCCAAAGTGGTTTGTCTGAGCAGCTCAGACCCTTTCAAACTGGTCCCAGCTAACCCATGGCATGGCCATCCCTGCTCAGAAGTTCCCTCTTCCCCAGTCCTCTATCTGATTAGGAAAAGAGAAGTCATCAGATGACTCAGTGTTCCAGGAAGTGCTTTAACAGAGGGAAAAACATTATAATTGTGTCTAGTAAAAATGGATAGTATACATCGATTTGATCAAGCTGAAAGAGAAAGTAATATAATACAAAATATTTCAGAGAGAAAGAGGGAGAATGGGAATCACCATGGAGGTTCAAAGAGAAGATATATCAGATGCAGCTGCATTGTCTACCTAAGTTTATCAATGGTAACATTCTAGGAGGATGCCTGTATTTTTTTGTTGTTACTGTAGCCAATTATGAATTACTACAGGCTTAATAGCTTAAAGAACAAGACTTTAGCTTCTTTGATCTGCATTGAGAAGGTCTATACACATCTCATTGCAAAATGTGATGAATCTGTATGTCTGTCTAGGGTGTATGGTTAAAAACTCATTTCCTTGCTTCCCCTGGCTTTTAGAGGTCACTTTTCTTGAGTTGCAGGTGTCTTCTTCCATCTTCAAAGCAACTATAGTGGGTGGATGGATGTTTTCTCATATTATGCTACTCTATCCTCCTTTAGCCCTTCCTCCTTTATCCTTAGGAGGTCCATGTCATTATGCTATGTCCATTCAGATACTCCAGAATAATCTCCTATTATTTAAGACAGTTGATTAGTAGCTTTAGTTCTCTCTTCTACCTTAGTTCTCCTTTATTGAGGAACATCCTATCCAAATGATCTAAAAACACAAGGAAGCAGTGGTTTTGATCTGCCAATGCATTTCAGATGGATGTGACCCTATAATGAAGAAGTTGTTGAATGAGGGCTCCTGGAAAACAAGTCACCGACATGGCTAGAGCTTAGACTTTACATAAAGAACTGTTGGTGACAGAGGTGACAGTCTGAGGTTGTGTATTATCATCTTAAAGTTTTGTCAAATAGTATCTCCTTGTGGTTCTGGTTTGCATTTCCCTGATGACTGTTGTAATTGAACACATCTTTGTGTCTTGGTCTTTAGAAACTTTTCTCCCATGCATGTTAGGGGTCATTTGGGAGTATATTGCTTGGTATTATGAAACAATGTTTCAGAGGATGAAATCTGTTAGGCAAGCAATGCTGATGGTCACTAAAGATTTTAGGCAAAAAGAATAAAATAATAGGACATACTTTAGGTAAAAATTTTAATATACAATGTTAATTGGATTATGGAAAATTTGATGGTGTCAGTCCAGCTATTAGTATGGCTATGAAAGTCTCACCAAGAAAACAGGACTAACTAAATGGAGAGAGCATGGATTAGGGACCATATTCAGCTAATTCATAGTCAATGTACTTAGGCTCCTTCCAGATAGAACAATTTTCAAAGAAATTTTAGAAGGTGACTCTTCTCTGAGCTGTGGGTTCAACTTTGGAGTTAATTGGTTGATCATATGTAGCATTATATTTTCACAGGGAGGAGGAACTAACCTTACTCCAGTATCCTTAGAATGGGATACAAGGTTGCAGTGGGCAGTACTGAGATCAGACTAGCCAAGTTAGGAAGATAAATCAGTCCATAAAGCAGCATTAAAATGGACTTTAGAATAGGAGTGTCAGGGAGCCCCTGGAAGCTTGAATGTGGAGTCAAATAATAAGAACTATAAGGAGCAAGAAAATGAGACAGGGGTGTTTGCATCATTCTGAGGGTAGGCTATCAGTCCCTGTGATAGCATTTAGACATTCCCCCAGGCTGTGTTCCAGGTGGTCAAAATGGCGGCACCATGATGTAGACTGGCTAGCAAGATGGAGGAAGATTTGTTCAGTTCAGAGCCAGACTAAGCAGCCTAGTTTACTCTCCAAACCACATAAACACAGGAAGGGGCTATGACAGCTGCTCCTTCGAATTAGCAGCAGCCATCTCTCTCTAAAGCAAGAGTTCTGCCGCTTGTCCCTTGTCATGCAGTCAAAAAACTCTTCAGCAACACTGACATTTGTAGGAGGAGTGTAGTCATTTAGTTTCTGCAGCCTTCCCCGAGGGTGCTGTCACATTTTTCTGCAGTAAAGCTGCCACGCTGCGGAGGTTCAGGTCCTTGCCCAGGGTCACACTGTGCAACAAGGTTAGAGTAAGGCTGGCATCAGTGGAGTGCGCCTGTTCTCTCTTTGGTTCACTGGCTCATCGTGGAGGCCGTTGGAGACAGAATCATAAAATGTGGTGCCAAACAGTAGCCAGAGAATTCTGAGGCAGGTGGTAACATGTTCCTCTAGAAGTGGGCAGCTTCACGGAGGAGAGGCAGGCCTCACCATCTTCTGGAACAAAGATCACAGTTCTTAAGCGGTTCTTGCAAGTCTCTGCCTCGGCTTCCAATTCCTTTATTTCAAATTTTTAGGATCCATTTAAAGTGTTCCCCATTGCAGTCTCTGGGGCCAGCCAGTGATCCCACGGTGTGGAAACAGGTATAATTTCTCTTTGACAATGTCTTCCTGAGGCCGTTATATATGAGCTGCACTTCAGACACACACTTTACATAATCAAGACGGGTGTGTTTATTTGCATGTGATATGTATGCACTGAGCACTGCTTTGCCTAGCACAGCTCAGAAACAACTCCCATGTATCACGGTGCTGGGAGGAGTAAATAAGAGTTGGTTGAAGTTGTAGAATGGAGTTCTATGCAGCCACTGAAAAGAATAAAGCAGAACAAGAGTTGTAAAACCCATGGGCCAAGTTAGTCCACTGCCTTTATTTAAAGTGGATTTAACGGGAGGGTGGCCATGGCTTCTTATTGTCAATTTGTCCATGCTTTTGGAGTATAACAACAAAAGTGACAGAATTATCTGATTCAATTTCTTTTTTTCTTTTTTCTATTATCCCTCTACCATTAGTTTGGGTCCTGTCACTGCACCTGGAACATCATGGAACTTTGGTTCACTCTCATGGTGTTTAGGTTGCCATATCAGTGTTTATTTAAAAGGGCTCATATATCAACCAATGCTTTGATTTTAAGTGAAGCATAAGGATTTCTCATAAGTCACTCACCTAGACAGCTACCACTGCTGAGCTACCCTGGGAGAGGCAGGGTTTTTCCTTCTCTGTGGTGCTGAGTGCCTCTCTTTCTTTGTTTTGTCAACTATGAGGACAAAGAAAAGGGCACAAAGGACAAGCAGGATAGAGACCGACAGAGGGTCCTTACTTGACTGATGTGGTCGTAAGAAGCCTTCTCAAGGTCCCTCACATTTAGCATGCATTAATTTACTTTTAGCTATTTATTCTGAAAACTCTCTTTAGTGTGTTTTCATTGCATGAGGTACTGGACAATACAAGAACATTTCATACAAGTACATATAATGACCTTTGAGCATATTCTCCGAGCCCCATGCCCTTTAATCTCACTCTGGTGTTTAATCACTAGGCTCCAAACACAAAAGGATGCCAGATCGAGTCCGCTTTGATCCAGCTGTTGCCTGGGTTTCATATGGTCCTCTGTATAGATTGTCCAGTGGAACTATAGTCTCATATAGAATGGTCTGTTAGGTAGGGATCAAATGGTCTCAGTCTCAACTCTCTTCCCCCAGTGTTCTACAGGATCTATCCTTGCATACCTCATCTGGGCATCCTAAGGCCAGCAGATGACCCCCATTGAGCAGAAGTCTTTCCTGCTACTCTTGTTGGACAAGATGGCTCCTTTCTGCCTTTGAATTTTCCAGATGGATACTGATTGTTGCAAAACCCTTATACATGCTTGTGAGGCCTGTGGTTCCTTTCATTCCTCCCTCCCTTGTATAGAGTTTGAGGCAGTTCCTCCCGATCCCCCTACTGTGTGAAGCAGTAAAGTTATTGCAAACACAAAGAGACCTCTTCCATACAGAGTCTCTGTGAAAAATTCCCACCTGCCTGTTCCTTGCACATGAGTTATCCACGCAGGTCTTCTCCAGTGTGCTTCTTTCTCATTCTTAATTTAATGGGGGCATTTTAGTTTCTCCTAACTATTTGCATTTTATAAAAAGTATGTATTTCGTGTATGATAAAAATACATTTGTTTTAAAATGTCTTGTTTAAATCTCTATCAGTTGTTCTTATTATTCTTGTCTATAATATGGGCAAGAGTACACAGCATCATTGTTCCCTGTGTGACAGCTGTTGTTGTGTTTGGTGGAAAATGAGAGGCCCATTTTAAAGAGAAACACTGAGAAGCATAGGGTCGCTCCCTTACTTCATGTTTTATAGCACTATAATTTCTCTTCCTGGGATAGAAAGAGCAGCATCAACTGAGATTAAAACGCTATTCCTCCAACTTGCTTCTTGCTTCCGACTCAAGCGAATCTCTCGCACAGCACTTGCAGAGAAAAGCTGACACAATAAACTGGACAAGGCCTGTGTCTCCAGTGCTCTGAGGAGAGAGCACTAAGTAAGGTGTTCTGCACAGCTCAATAATTTGCACCACAGGAAAGCAGTACTTCCAAGGGCAGGCAATATGTCTGCAGCATCCTCCTGGAGGAAGAAGGGCCAGGAGCTCATCTTTATGGCTTGAGGCTTGAAAGCTGCTTAACTGGGCGGAACGCCACCTCCTTGCCATCAAAGCTGTCCACCTGGCAGTGAATCTCAATGAGACAGCTGACTGGCTCAGCATACAAGTTGCCTTGCCAAGGCGATGAGAACGTAACCAGAAGGTCTTTCAGGAAATCTGTTTAGGAGGTGGGGGATGAAGAGGAAGAGAAGGATCAATTCCTCCCCTGCATGAGGTGAAGGAGAAGGAGTCCTGCCTGCTCTTTGCCGCACAAACCGGTTGGAGCTTTGCCGAGCCCTTTGCTCACTAGGTCCTAAATTCTGGAAGACTCTGAGTTTAGACTCCAGCATCAGTGTCAAGCAATAAGGCCGTCCCTTTGAAAATACAGTATGGATGTTGGCTCAGTTCAACAATTAAGAAAAGAAGGAACTTGACTCATTCTCACGGGTGGTAAGCACAAGCATGCAGCCCTCTGGAGGCTGAGGTAAAAGGATCCTGACTCTCAGCACAGCATGGGATTCATAGCAAGACCCAGTCTCAGAAGACGAAACAAAACAAGAAACAAATAAAAAAAAAACTGCTTCTGCGAGACAATACCAATGCAAAAGAATCTTAGAGGAAAGACAGAAATCTATTATTAGACTGCTAGCTTAAAAATTAAAGCTAGAAAATGCAGTGGACTGTTTCTGTTCCCCAAGTTTAGAATTGTGAACCAAATCATTAAGAAAACTTCTTACTTTTCGAAGACTTGCTACATGCCAGTTATTAGATTCGGCTCTTCATGCAAATGCTTGCTCCTGCTGACCTTGAGAACTCATAGGTGACTCTTCTACTTCATCTATAATCAAGACAAAACAAAACCACGGAGCTTTTATAAACCGCCCATAAACATATAGAAAGCAAGTAACACAACTAAGGTCCAACACCTCTTTTTTTCTTATTCCAGACCCCAGATTCTTATACACCAGTGCACAAACATTTGTGGTCAAAGCTTTGTATGACACAGTGAACATTAGGGCTGCAGAATCAGTACTGTGTGTGTGTGCCGGAGTGGGGTTACTACCTGGCCTGGCTACTCTGACATTTCTCTGCCATCCATTTCCCTTGGCTTCATAGTGCCACTCACAAGATACCTGGTGCTCCAACCTTCAGAACTAACTGAGTCTCTGTCTAGAATCTCCTGCAGAATTAAGCCAGCGGTGCAGCGTTCTAAATATGTAGCCTGACTTCTGGTGGCTGGAGGGGAAAAGAAAATAAACATGGCATGAAATTTGGGCACAATCTTCAGAAACCCCACAACTATAAATTATGGCAAAACAGTTCTTCCTATTGCCTTGGCAATTGTGAAAAATACTCATTTTTGTTCAAACAATATATGTATGTTTGTATATATATTGTATATATACATGCACATATATGCATATACACAACACACACACATATAATATCATATATATTATTGTCCTGTCACTTCTCTTTATAGAATTACATCTGATTATTTTGGAATGGAGGGAGATGAAATTCAGAAAAAAGTTTAAAAAAGAGGGAAGAATATAAAACTTGTAGATTTAATTTCTAAAAGCAAGAAGTACTCAAACTAAGAGATATTCAGAAATGATACTTTTAAACAGCTCAGTGGAACAAAGGGTAGGCAAGGACGAAATCCTAGGGTGTTTCTGACAGAGCGCATATTGGCTAGCAAGTGGCAAGTGACTTTTCTCACTGCTGTGAAAATACAGGACAAAAGCAAAAAAAAAAAAAAAAAAAAGGCGTGTGTTTTGAGTGGTTGAGGGATACAGACCATCACGGCTGAAAGTCACTGCAGCAGAAGACGGGCAGCTGTGGCCTCATCGCATCTGGGGTCAGGACGGAGAAAGAGATGAATGCTCTCTCTCTCTCTTTTCCACTGGCTTGGCCTGTGGTCTTGTTTGTGGGAGACTGTCCTAAGTTAATCGATACAGGAAGTCTCAGTCCACCGTGGGCTGCATCGATCCCTAGGCAGGGTCCTGAACTGTATAAACAGCAATAGCACTGAACATAAGCAGGCAAGCAAGCGAGCCTGTCTGCATTCATTTATCTCTGCTCTTGATTGTGGATGGGATGTGACTGCTGTTTCAAATTCTTGCCTTGACCTCTCCACAGTGACGGAGTAGAATCTGGAACAGAAGAGATAATGATAGCCCTAAGCTGCTTTTCATCAAGTTATTTCATCACAGCAAAAGAAATGTAAGGAGGACACTGTGCTTAACACAATACTGTCCCACGGCAAAGCTCGAGTGTTCTTATTGGTCCCTAGTGCTACTCAAGTCTAGAGCTAAGGAAATGACATCTTCTGTCTAAATATTTCTTATTCTTTCGACTTCAACCTGAACATCTTTTTTGAAGGAGGAAATCATTTCATTTAGAGCATCACTGCCATGGATGGGTAGTGCCCATTCTCGATGCTTCCCTCATTTTCTGGCTCTGAATACTACTGGACCTCCACCCTCTGAAGGAAAAGGACTATATATTCATCTTCCATTCTCTTGTGGGTGGAGATCCCTTTGTCCTTTAGCCTCAGCACCCATGGCAGTGTCTGAAATACAGAGTCTAAGAATCAAATACCTACAGGGAGAATGAACTCAGATATACAAGTGGATGCGTATGAAAATGTGAAGTTACTGGGAATTTATTATATTCCTTGGGTACTACTGAAACAGGATAATAATGGCTCTGACACCCATGCCCACTGACTCTTTCTGAGTCTGTTAAGGAAGAAAATAATATTTATCCCTTGTAAACTCAAAGCCTAAGCACCATATCCTCATTCTAGGGCCTTAGGAAATAAGTCATTTTTTTCTTCTTTTCTATTTTGTTGCACTAAAGAAGTAAATGCTAGTTTGCAAAGGGAAAGAAGTGGGGCAATCACCATGAATAGCTCAGATGGCAGATATTTCTCTCCCAGGCTGTCCAAGAGACATTTGGGAAACCAACAGCAAGTGAAGTAGTGAACATCTTCTGATGGTAACATTGAGTGCTGTTGATGTCTCACCATGCTGAAATATGGGGAGGTTTTGGTGGACTCTTTAGCAGCTTGCCGCATAGATTTCTGGGCTTTGGTGGGGCTTACAAAGCCTGCCGAGGCTGCAGATGGGAGAGGAGCAGGCTGGTGTTCTGAACTGAGCAAGGGCAGCAAAATGAGCCAGTGCTTTGTATCTGCTCCTGACAGTGCAACAGTTATGCAAACGAAGAGCCCAACGTTTCACTAAACCCATGCCAGGAATCTTGTCCCACACTACAACAAATGTTGAATCTGCAAAGAGCCTCTGTAGAATCAAACCAATATGCTATTGTTGGAATACATGTCTTTGGATAAAACTGGTGTTCAAGAATGCCTTGGACACTTACTGTGAATGAGCCTTATCTAATAGAAAATTGGATATGCATTTTCTCTCCGTTAGAGATGGAGTTTTTGAAAATGTTGTCCTCCCTCAAATCTTTTGCAGGGAGGGAGAACAAACTGTCTCCTCCGAGGCATTTTCTTTACTGGAGATAATTATTGAGTAACTGTTTTCTAGGTTGACAAATAAGGTTCTAAGAAGTTCAGTAATTTTCCCAGCAGACAAAAACAAATGCTTTACCTGCAGATTATACTACACAAATTATATTTCATATGTAAATTATGTTCTATAGATTGAATTTTGCCTGTCTGTTATGTGCTGTTATATTTCACCCCTGAGTTATGACCTGCAGATTGTTTCTTCCCCATGGATCGTCTGTCTGAATGCGTGCTTGTTTTACCACACCAGATGATACCTTGAGAAAGGGGGTGCAACCCCTGTTTTACTGACACTCTGACTTCTCATCTCCTCGGCCTTTAATGGAAGGGTGCCATGCTTATCCTACGGCATGTAGGCAGCGGCCAAGTGTTTGCATGGTTGTATGGTGAAGGTGTTTGAGACTCTCTTTGTTTCAGGACATGGGAGTGAACAGGAAATCAACATCATGTCCTTAGGTCAGGTCTCCATTTCACAATCCTAGAATCTGCTTTATCTAAAGTCACGAGAGAGCCCTACACGGCCCTGGGGACTCTGATACTCACTTTTGTTTTTAATAACACGTACCACTGCTGTATATCTCTATTTTCTTCTCCCTTCGCTCTCTGCTCACTTTCAAGGTCACTTTGCTATATTGTTCGTCATCTCTCATAAGTGGAAAGTTTACGGTTTTACCTCCTACAAATGGAAAACATTTGCCCATCACAGATTATTTGCGAGCACAAGTACACAAGAGAAGCTTAAATTACAATTCCACTGATTTGTTCATGTTTATTATTCTGGCAAATTTCACTTGCTGAATTAGGATACAAATAATACATCTGTGGAGATACATCTGGAAATCAAATTCCTCCTAAGAACATTTCATCCCTTTGGAGTGGGGATCTGGAGACAGTCACAGAGAAAGAACAGCAGGTGTGGGGTGGTAAGGAGACAGTGAGGGAAAAGTCAAGCTTAATTGAAGTGAGGAGGTCCCGCTAGGCCGTGAGAATCAGGCACAGGAAAGGCCAGCAGATGTGTGCTGAGATGTCTGCTGTTAGTACACTTGTAGGGATAATTGTGTGACACATTTATACTTACATTTTAAACCCTTGCTCTGGAGTGAAGAAGAGATAGAATTTTGTCTTCTTCTAAAAGAATTCAATATCCTTGAAGCCATTGGCTAGACAGTTTATCTTTCCCTCCCAAACTGGAATGCCTCTTTCATCAGGTACTAAGATCTGTTTTTCCTTCTTTCTGATCTGTGTGTTTATTCCTGGGCCAGACCATGTTCTTTTGGTCATATTAGCTTAATTCATATGTACGTTAAAATGACAATATTGAGTATAATGCTCCCAATATTGTAGGGGTCCTGGGAAATAGTGCAGACAAAATGTTTTCTCTTGGGAATTTTACATTCTAAAAAATGTTAGTGTCTAGTATGTAGAGGCCCCCTCTCCATTATTCTTACCATGAAATTCTGCACAAATACTGTACATTTACATCACAAACAAACTCTTAAATTATTTCGTCTAATTCTTAATAATAAACAAGTTAGACCTTTTATTGGAATTCATTACAATTCTAGATCAATGAACCAGAAATAACTCTATTATAAACTATATCTTTGGATTTTTGGCACTGTATGCCCTCCATAAAACTCCAATATTATTAGCACATTAGTCTTTTGACTTCCTAGGTATGAACGCCTATCATCCATGTTTTCTTCTGTTTCCTGTAATTTCTAGCAATGCTTATATTACTTGGTTATTTGAGGACTTAGGCTATTCATAAACAATGATATTTAAATTGTTAGTATTTCCCTGTCTCCTGCTTTTCAATGTTAATGGTCTTTGTATTGATTTTTTGATATATTTGCCATTAAACAATCAGCCTTTAGAATTTCATTACAGGTTTCTAACCTAGAGTTTTCGTTAGTAAATCAAAATTGAAAATGTTTACAGAAGTATGTTGTATCTTAGCATTAAGCATCAGTTTAGTAAATTAGGTTTTAATGTTTTCTAATATTGAACTATCCCTGCATTCCTTCAAAATGTTATGCTTAGTCTTGGAATTCAGTTTTTTTAAATTGACACTTGTTTTTAATTTGCTGGTTTTTATGTGCAACTTAGACACTGTACTGCGTCCATATTCCTTAGTGAGACTTTACAGTTTTTGTCCTTGCCTGTCTTCATCGGGACTGGGAAATAAGGTTATGGTAGCCTTGCAAATTGCATTGGGAAGCTTTCCATCTTTTGCTATGGTCAGAAATGTTTTGAATAACATAAGGATTATCTGTTCACTGCAAGTTAGATATAATTCAGCTGTGAAACCATCTGGGGCCTGGCACATATTTTAGAGAATAGATAATCTTTGAAGAATGTTTGTGGTACAGCGGGAAGAAGACATCTTTGTAGTTAGAAATTTCTTCTTGACTCTCTGCCCAACTGCTCACTGTGTGATGGGCGGATGACTTGCTTTTCTCAAGGTAAGATAGTGATCTCTGTACCTTCCTGTCTCAGAGGGAAGAGTATTTCTCAGGGACATTTATAAAGTGCAAATGCCAAAGGAAGGAGCCGGGTACTGCGGGACACAAAGCAGACACTGACTAAACAGTTATCTGCCTTTCCTCTGTCATTGCCATCATAGCCGTTCCTCTGTGGGTATGTTCACTCCCACAGTCTACCTCAGCAATAGCCACTCTCTCGATGCCTTGGTTTGAATGAGAATTGCTCCCCATAGGCGCAGGCATTTGAATACTTAGTTCTGAGCTGATGGTGCTTTCTGGGAGGTTTAGGTGGTACAGCCTTGCTGGAGGAAGTAAATCACTGGGAGGAGTATAACCTCATACTATTTCTCGTTTCCTTTCTATACTTCCTGTGTTTGTAGACGTGATCTCTCAGCTTACTGCTTCTGCTGCCATGCCTGATGCCCACTGTCATAAGACCCCGCCAAGATGGACTCTTATCCCTCTGGAACCATAAAGGCAAAATAAGCTCCTTCTATAAGTTGCCTTGGTCCTTTTATTGAATCCCAGAAATGAAAAGAAAAATACACCCGTTAACATTATAGTTAAGATCCTCCCTTGGCAATGTTCCTGTGTTCAAATCAACCTTGAGCACCTAAGTCATAAGACTCCTACAGCATGACGGCTGTGTAGGTGCACCTCATTCATGTCATTCTGATGAATGGCCGGTCCCCAAACTCTCAGTTCTTACTTAGCATCTCCAAAGGTTTCCAAGGAAACTTCATATAATGCAGACATGGGTCTGGGGATTTCGGCTTTCTAAAAGTATATCATCTGGTACGTATCATCCTGGCTCAGAGCAGAGCTGATGGGTTAAGGCATCCATTTAGAGCTTTTCCCACTTAGATCAGAGGCAGGTAGTGGCTTCATTCACTGAGCACTAATATTTGCTTTAAGCTATTTCTATGCAACAGGTTCTTTTTTAAAGTGCCTTGAGTGGCTACACGAGCAATTTCTGAATGAATTAAAAGGGAAAGGAGACAGATATTTTTAAAGTTTCAATTAGGAACAAAAATCTGTCTGGACTGTATGAAGATAAGATAATCTTGAAACAATTAAAATGAAAAACACTACATATAATATATTGTATCTGATAAACTGAAAAGAATTTGTAACTGTATACACAAATATAAGCCATCATCTGAGGGATTCTTTAAAAAAAATCAGTAATTTTTATACTTATCAAGAAGTATTGAGGGGTCTTTGGAAAAGAGATTTAGTCTCCATTTTCTATCATTCTGATTGAGTTTTAGCATGAATTTTATTTAATTTAAATTTGAACTTTTTCAAGAATTTTATACATGAGTAGTGTGTTTACAACATTTCTGCCCCTCTCTCGCTCCCCTCCCCAATCCTGCCTTCTAACTCCTTCTCAAATTTATGAAGTATGAATTTTAAAAAGTTAGTTTATCTTATTCAATATATTACAGGATAGTAAGGTCCATCCTGTCTCCTTCAATAATTTATCTATTTATTTGAACTTTAGCATTGGAGCTTGGTTATTTGAATTCTCTCATTTCATCACATGGGTGCTAAGTTCATCCAGCTCCATTTGCCCCTCACAACCTTCTAGAAGCAAAATTTAGTACAAGTTTGGCTCAGGAAGCATTCTGAAACTTAAACTTTGTTTGGGGTGTTCTTGAAAAGGAAATTTGCCATCATCAAATACGGTTTCAGGAGCCCACACAGAATGTGTGGCATGGGTCCAACAGTTCTTTTCTGGTTCCTTTGCGATTTGTTTATTACTTTGAAAATCGGAATTTCCATAAAACAGCGTAATATTTGCCTGCTTCATTAGCTCACTAGAATAGCTGAGCAAAGAGATTTAACTTAATTTGAACGTTGGTTTCACCATATGTATTAGCAACGATAAAAGCAACGTACAGAGCAAAACAACCATGACCGACTGAGTACACAACAGAGGAAGCTCAATGTCTCTTTGCCTCTTATGCAACCTTTAGGCTCAACAGAACGTTGTTGGGCTTTACTGGGATGACTCAGACCTTTCGGATGCTTGTGTGAGAAGTTGAGAGTGAACTGCTTATCCCTGAGGGGGTGGATTAGGAGTGGGTTATAAAGCATGGTGTTGCTGACAGCTAAAGCAAATTGTCTTCAGTTCAAGAGCAGAAGATTGCTACCAGGACCGGCTTTGAGTTTCAGTATGCTTTCATGAGTCCTTAGGCCTGTTCCCGCTCAGTCTCACAGGTCAGAACTGCCAGTGTCATTTTATCATTGGCCATCTAGTCATCATTTGCATATGCCCACCAGAAATTCCTGTTTCCAGGCAGCATTTTATCTGGATTATGAAGGTCTCTCTCCTTCCCTTCACATATTGACTTACAATCTTGCGTGTAAGGATGTAAGCCAGTTTCCAGCCCTCCATACTGAAATAAACAGCAATGCCACTTACAGATGTGCACCCAGAAGTGATGCTTGTCACATATGTACTGTTTGTCACATCTCCCCAGCTCCTCTGGCTCTTGGTGGGTTGGCCCTATGAGGCCTTGCCAAGTCTGGAAAGGATCATATGGGTTGTTCAGGCCACTGAACTTTAGAGTGATTTCTGGGACATCAGAGCTGGGCATTTGCTCTGCTTCAAGCAAGAGGCAGGGGCCTCATACACTTGGGTCCAGCAGCGGACACCTTGGTCATCCACAGCTCTAAGAGGGCACTGCCATGCTTACCAAGTGGAAGCATGTAGCATGCCATTTGAAGCAGCTGAGACTGGAGTATGGGGAGAGTGTCGAGCACAGCATAGTTTAGCTTATTCTTGTACAACAGTTAACATGTGTTGCTTATAAATGCTGCTTCTTCCTTAAAAGCAACTGTTGCTGAGTCTGATGTTCTTCCCACGTTAAGAATATCGAATGTCTTTACTTGGAATTAAAAGTTTGGCATCTGGAGGGCTGTCTCTGCCATGCTATTGTTGTATTTTAACTATACCCATTTATGAAATCCCCAAGTCTGGGAATTGCTACGTTCCCTCCAGCTCTGTCACCCAGTGAAAATAGTCCAGTCCAGCCATGGTTCTCTAAAGTGGACTATGCTCCATCTCTTAAACTCAACTTCCTTGATAATCACATATACAGTTTGTGAGTATTGGTGGCATTTAATCCCAGCCCATCATATGGGATATGCAAGGACTCAGTCTCTTCCTGGGCATCACCTCTTGCCACCCGCACTCCTTTGGTAACCTCTGCCAGTCATGCTGAACCAACTGGCAGAGAGCAGGGAAGAGCAGCTGCCGTAGCCAGCAGGCTCTCACTACCTCAGAGTCACAGTTCTTCAGGTTTTCTTCAGAAAGTCAAGTCTGGTGAAACACCAGCCTGTGAGTTTTCTTGCAGGGTCTTGAGCTACCTAGAGCAGGGACATCCCTTCTGCCGTGTTAACCTGTTAACTCCAGAGCTTAGAAGAATGTATGGCTCATAGGGGCAACCAGAGTGCGAGTTTGCTGAGGAACCAACGGAACAGATGTATTTCACAGGTTAACCACACACTACTTGATTCGGAGTGCAAAGCCTCCTGATCGCTTTCCCTTTCTGATTAACAGCAAGCGAAGGCTTTCAAGGCCTCCCACCCTATAAGGAAACGCGCAATTATTACAGTTCTACATGAATGGCTTAATTTCCCAGTGAAAGGACAAGCCTTTCTCTCATCTCAGTCATCCAGTTAGACAGGATCGTCCCCACTGCTGTCCTAAGGATATTTCAAAACCGCAGGTATGCGTGTGGTTTCCAGAGCCTGAAAGCAGAAAGCCGCATGTACTTTTAAAAAGTATGAGTATTTTCATTTCTATTGTTAAAAGAAGAAACTATTCACATATTTGCCCTCAGGACAGTCGTGCATGGCAGAGGTGTGTGCACTGCACATACTTTCCTGTCTCTCATGCTGGCACCTATGTTCCCTGAGCTCAACACTCAGTTCTTTGTTCACACAGCAAAAGGTTCACTCTGTCTGAAGGCACAAAGAAATAAAACTTGCCGGCCGTGATTTATGTTGCACACACACACCTTAACCCGAGGTATCTGGGACTCTGGGGTCATGCATGATCAGTGTATCTGTGACACGCGACCTCTCACGTTGTTTTGAAAATATTCATAAGTTACCTCTCCATGTACACAAAGCTTCATGCTGTACCTGAGAGCCAATTATTGCATTTGAGCCAAAGAGCTTGAAATGAGTCTTGGCTTCCTCTTCCTCTTCCTCTCAATTTGCTTTGACTCTGGTCAACTCATCTCAGATAGTGCCAACTCCACCGTCACCCCAATCCTGTAGTGAGAAGTGGCAACAGAGCGGATGGATAGTGGGAAAGACTCTTCTCCGTTCTCTTTCGCAGAGCCCTTTTCAAGTTAGTAAGAGAAAGTGCATAGTTTTACAATGGAGCTAAGTACTTGACTCATCCTAAAGGTATTCAAGGTGCTTAACAGTACTTTATACAGAAGTCTGCTGAGTTCGAACGCCATACCCATTCTCCCTGCACCATACCCAATAACAATGTCTAGCTAAGCAATACAAGGCTTTTTCTTTTTTCTCAAAATGAATTCTATGCCCGTGTGTAAAGCGTGAAGTCTGTGTGTCTGCCTCACGAAGCGTGTGTACTCGCTCACAGCTGTAGTCACACACCCTTGCAGAAAGCACTGCTAATGAGGACTTCCCGTCCTCGTGTCTTTAGGTGACTAAGAAACCTGAGGGTGTTTAGGCTGATGAGTGATGTGCTTGACTCCAGTCTGTGCCCGCCCGGCTCCAGAGTTTATCTGCTTTCTGTTTGTTTTCTGTGCTCCTATTAGGTTGTTGTTAGTTACATTCTGATGTTTGTAGTTTGGGGAAATCTGTATCTTTGTTATTTATGTTATCAATAATGTGACCTGGGCCTTCCTCAGCAATGTTCCAACTGTTCCCAGGTCCTCAATCACTAATTATGCAGATGAACAGATTGTGGAAACTCTTTCCTTATGGCTGCATTCTGGAGGAGTTGTTTTTATTAAATTGCGGATGTCTTGAATTATAATTAGGTACCAGCCCATATATATAGCGCCTTTCTCTCTCTCCTCCACCTCTTCCTCTCTCCTCCTCCTCCTCACTACCTTCACTATCTGTCTGTTCATCTCTTCTCTTTGAGTCATCTCCTTTTTCTTTTCTTTTCTTTTTTTTTTTGCTACAGGCAGGAAATTTCATTGAAAGGGAAAGAGAGCGAGAGGAGCCTCAAGTCATTAGCTGCAGAAGTAAGCTTGCCTAGTAGCAGATGTGAGAGGGCAGCGTGCTGGATCCAGGAGGTTCTGTTTCTTGCAAAAAGTCATTAGGATGTGGAGTAGTCTGCCAGACAGAGCAGTAGAAGTTGGAGAGCTTAACAAGTTCAAGGACAAGGAAGGGATTCATTCACGGCCTTAGGAAACAACAGCCTGGCCGGTCCTCTAAATGAAGTTTATTTAATAGCAGTCAGAGAGAATATGGGGGCTAGAAGGACACCCAGTTCACTGAAGTTAGCCAAATCCTCGTATGGCCCATCCATTCGCTTGTTAAATGAATTGTACAGATTTTGTTATTTGAAAAGTATTAAGCATTCAAATGTGGCTCCAGGAACACCTGACCTGGAGGGACTTTGAGGGCTTTTGTATGACTCAGTCATCATTGCTATACGCTAACTATGCTTTCATTTAAAAACATGTGCACATAAATGCCTGTTTGCTGAATAACGAGCAGGGGGAGAGGACTGAGTATGGAGTTTTCAATGGAGGAGAAAGAGCAGTAAGTTTCATGAATAAAACAGAAACAAAGCAAACAGACAAAGCAACAGACTGTTCTGACGTATTTTCTGGCTTTCAACTGGTGTCTCTGAGAGGTATGGAATTTCCCTTCCACTTTTTAATTTTAGATAGAGACTCAAGACAATAGTGTTCTATCATCACCAATGAAGAGAAGCCCCACTCTCTAATCATTACTGGGCAAAAGACTTATACTGGGGGAAACGGTTTCTCTCATCCTTAGGAGAAGTTGGGGTTGGGAGGACTTAGTGCTGGTGTAAACATTCATTTGCTGGCACACCAAACATAACTAAGGACTACAGAGCTTTCAGTGCACAGCGAGCGATTGGGAAACCATCAGTGGTGATCGTGCCTTTTCCCCTTCTATTGTTGGAGGAGGTAAAACACCTGTACCCTAAATGGGAATAAAGCCTTAATGCTGTGATTGGGTGAAGAATCATTCTGACCGATACTAGTCTTCAATGAGAATGCTAATGGGAGTGGAGATTACATTGTCTCACAGATAATTAAGAGCTATCATTGTTAAATAAACTTCCAAATGCAAAGGTGTTCATTCTAGCTGCTTGAGACAACACTGAACACACCCTTGAGGCACAGAAACTTATCTTTAAGGACTTCCTGGGAAGGAAGCCCACACAAGCCCCTGTCAAAATGCCCCTGTGACTCACTCCTTGTGGACAGAAATCTGTAAATATGGCTATGATGTTCACATCCCAACATTTCCTGTTTCTGTTATCAGTGCCTCCCAGTGGTGCGGGACATCTCCGCAATCAACACACTGCTATAAACACATTTAGTCTAAACTGAAGGCCATTGAGTTTCCACTAATGATCCTTTTGCCTGACCTAGGATCTCAACCAGGATACTGCATTGCATTTAGTTTCTTTTTGGAATAGTTTTGTGTCCTCTGGTAACAACTTCTCCTGTTTTTCTTGTTCTTGGTGACCTTGAGTTGACAGTTTTAAGGAACACTGACTGTTCCCCAGTGGAATATTATTATATATATATATAATTATATACATATATGTAATTATTACACATATATCTAAGTATATATTGTATATTATTATATATGTAATTATTTTATTTGAATACAGCTACATAATTAGCATAAGCTATAGGAGAAAAAGAGCACAGAGGTAGACTGCCCATACCATGACTTCACATGCATGTGTGCACTGTCAGTAGACATCCCCTAGATGCTGCTCTTAGTTACCTGCACAGCCTGTGCTTTCCAGTTTCTCCACTGACAGTAACCCCTCCTCCTTTTCCTTTACCACTCTATTAGGAAGGGAGGAACTGAGTACAACTCTCTTCATGAGTAGACACGCTCTACCTCCTTGAGACTGAAGAATAAATAGAACTTTTTCGGAATGCTGTTGTTTTAAGATATATACACCAGAAAAATTCCATTTTGTAGTGTTATATTTTCTCATTTTAATTTACTGGGCTAGTCTGGCCATTTCATGAAAATGTCATTTTTAATTTTAAAATGTACGCAATTAGATTTTTTTCATTTAAATTTTTAAAATACAGCGATTACAAATATGATAGCCATTGAAGGATGAATTTAAAAACATTGAAGCTCAATTAACTAAGTTTATTTAACTTTTAATTTCATGTTTTTCCAAATGCTGGCACACATAATTTTATCCCAACTCTGACTGTCCTCAGGCATTTCCGAGGGATCTGATCTTCTGTGTTTCGGCGTGTGCTCAGCTGCTGTTTAGAATGCAGATGCACTAATCTCTCAAAGATTGCCAGATGCTCCTCCCTCCTCCCTTCTCCCTCCTCCCTTATACTCTTTTCCGTAGTTTCTAGTCTGTCTGATGATTCCATTTTTTTTAATCTCCCATTTCTTGGATATGTATAAAAACATCAATGAAAAGATCGCAAATTCTAACTTGGATCTATGTGGAGTCATTTGCAGCGCCAAGACGGCTTTGGTACTTGAATTTAAGCTATCTAGGTTGAGAAGTATGAAGAGTTTTGATTTCATGTACTATATCCGCTGTTTATTAGGAGCCAGAAGGAAGCTTTATTGGAAAGGGTTTAGGGGAATTTGCCCAGGGATGTAGGGAAAGAATTGTGAGGGATATATTATGGGACTGAGAGAGGAAAAATGTGGAAAGGAACCTCTGCATGAGACCTGTGTGCTCATATATCTTTATTAAGCGAATTATAACTTAATAGAGGATTTTAATGACTTTTTAAACATCTGACTTTATTCTTTTATGTTATCAGTTTATCAATCTCATGGAAAATGAAACCATCATTCCCCATTGTTTAGCCTAGCACCACAGACAAATATGTGGGAGACTTGCCTGAATCATGGCTGTAAAGGAAAATTGAGGAAGACAGGATGACTTCTCTTCCAAGATAGAAGTTTTAGTTTCATGTTGTACTTTTCTTTCAAGTCAAAGTTCAGGATGGGAACACATGTCAAAAGCATCCTGGAATGGGGCAAGGAATCAACCTTCAAAATGTAAGGGCGCAGAGATGAATGATGAGGTTTACCTCCCTCCACTGGCCATTGGTCCCATCCAGCCCTCGGTAAGTACTAATAGGAACACTTCACATTTTAAAATTATTTGCTGTGATGAAGTAACTCATCAGGGACCAGTCTCAGTACTTTATTTATAAATCATGAGGACTAGGAACTTTCCCTGTGCTACAGAGTCTATGTACCTCCTGTCAATGTGCCATTTCTCCACCTGCACTGATTTACCCCTTGGAGAATTCCTCGCAAGGCACTCTTTGATTGTTTACTAAATTTATCCAGGAGAGGCATTGAATAAAATTAATTTACTAAAAAAATGAGATAACTATTTTTGTCCTAAAAATTCTGAGTTAGCTTAAAAACACTGTAGAGATCATGTGAAAAGAGCAAGAGGGGAGTAGACAGCTGCAGACCGGGAGTATCTTGGTTTTTTAGTCCTCTAGCCATTTGGCAAAAACAAATTGTAGTATTTCCCACATTCTTTCCAGGGCAAGAGGTGAAGAGGCTAATGTAATATTTTATACTTGACTTAAAAATATTTAATGTTCTGAAGTTATTTGACAGACAAATTAAGAAATTTATTTAAAAGTTTGCAGATAATGGAAACTAAAAAGAATGACCAGTGTTCTGAAGCTCAGCATGAGGACTCAAATCCAAATCTTCTTATCATATTGATGTGTAATACAAACCAAATGGGAAGAAATTTGATGATTACTAGTGAGAGCATATTTTACTCACACAAACAGAACAATGTGATAAACATTTTCACTCAAAACTTAGTCCCTTAGTTGGACTTGAATAAAATCCTGGTAATGATAAATCTATTAGGATATTTAGAAACCATGGCATGTGTAAATTAATCATGATGCATTTATACAGAATACTATACAGAAATGGAACTACAATAACCCATGCCAAGAAACTTCATATCAGAAGGGATGCTGAGTGAGAAAACACTACTCACCAAATAGTGCATAATGCATAATTCCATATGAAATATTTTAGGAGAGGAGAGAATAGTCACATTTGGGCAGGATGTGAGGGCAGAAGGCACTGGAGATGCTCATGAGGATGTGTGACTTTCATGGGACTACAAAGGCCTGTTCTTGACTTGGAATCTCGGTCCAGAGAAGCATTTGCTTCATGGAAATCAGCAAATGATCAGTGCATGACTTTTTAACTTTTCTGTTTTATATGATCTTAGTGTCTTTTCTCTTGCAATTGATAAAATATGCAGACAAAGGTAACTCAAGGGGGAAAACATTTATTTTAGTTCTCAATCTGAGTCTACAAAGCATTACTACAGAGGATGGGGATCACAGTGACAGGCTTTTAATTCAAGAAGACTAATAAATGTACACACACTAGTGCTCAGCTCACTTCCGCTATTTACACAGTCCTGAATTCCCATGCCCAGACAATGGTCCTACCCATAATGGGTGGATCTTCCTGCCTAAACTGAAACTCAACCAAAATAATCCTCCACTGGGGACAGACGAGATAGTTCAATGAGTGGCCGTGCTTGCTGCCAAGCCTGACCGCTGCAGTTTGATCACTGGATGTTTGATCACAAGATAGAAGGAACTGGCTCTGCAACGCTGTCCTCTAATTTCCATGCCCACGCCACGGCACACACCCTTCTTCTCTCCCCATACAACAAATGAAAAAATGTAATAAAAATAACCTCAAATATGGAATCGTTCACAGGCACGCCCAGAGGCCTGGTATTCAGATGATTTTTGGTTTGGTCAAGTTGGCAATTAACACTCATCACCGCAACGTTACACTTAATAAAGATTTATTTTTAAGAATGAGATCCATTTAGATATGCAGATGGAGATACTGGTGGATAAGGTCATCTTAAATGCTAGGGTGTGTGTTACAATCATGTGTTTACAATCAAGGAGTTGGAGGAACGGGATCGCATTTGCCTACAGCTGAGGACCTTTGGTTCGTCCTACTGGTCCTTAGCATCAAATACGAGTGGGATGACCCTGTTTTCACCTTAGAGGTTCTTGAAGTCAGGCTTAAGCTGTTGATATTTGCACTGTTAGTTTTCAAAATATTTTACCATATTTAGAAAATTATTTTTTGAGAAATTCATATATGAGTATTGCTTCTACATCATTTCCCCATCTTTCTTCTTCCTCCAACTCCTCCGAAGTCTCCCCTACTCCTTGTCAAGTACATGGCTTTTTATTGTCTGTTACTGTATATGTGTGTAATATTTTAATATATACATATATATAAATGTATAAATACAAACTGTTGAGTTCACTTGGTATTGCTCATATGTATATATATGTGTGTTGGGATGACCTCTTAGAAAATAGCAACCTATTAGGTTGCTTGCCCATGAGACAATTGATTCTCTGTCTCTTAGCAATTTTTTAAGTGCCCATAGCTCTTCATCTAGATATGGTGCTTTGTGAGATTTCTTCCATCCACAATGATAGGTCAAGTGGAGATGCCTTTGTTGTTTTTTTTTGGGGGGGTGGGGTGGGTCTTGTTTAGAGAACCACATTTTTGAGATTTAAATAGTACAGTTTCCCTGTTATATGTAGGAGACACTAGTTTGGACAAATTTCTTGGTCATCTTCTCTTACAGTCTTTCCAACCCCTCTTCATGAGGTTAGCCTTAGGTGTAGGGGAAGCACTGTAGGTGTTTTGGCTGTGAGCCAGGCTTTTAACGGCTGAGTGTTCTCTCCGGCCCAGCATTGTAGGTGTGTCACACCATGGACAACTGTTTTCTCCGCTTTGACCAGTTATGGCTTTCTCCGATGGTCTCTGCCTGATGCAAGAAAGCTACTTTTTGAAAAGAAGAGAGATCGACTTAGCTGTTTGTTTAGAGTACAGTTAGAATGGTGCTGGTTTAGGGAAGTGGAAGTAGATAGTTCTTTTGGACTCATCATTGCCTATGGACTCATCAACCACAGGCGATTACAGACCCAGGCACAAGCCTCTCCAGCTGAGTGGGTCTCAAGTTCAATTAGATCGTTGTTGGCTACCCCAGCATATAAGTGGCACTATTTTACCACTGGGGTATTGCTGTGGTTAGTAGACTTCACAGAACTACTGATTGTTTTTCTGTATTGGCAGCTTTCATTGCTCCTTTTGGTGCTATGAGAACTGTTTTTCTGGGAAGAAGTTTCTAGATCAGATCCAGCTTGATTCCTCAAAGTCCTCTGTCCAAAATGTGTGGTGTCTTGAACAAGAGAGTCTTACCTTCAACATCTAGGAGACAGCCGAGGGCAACATCAATAGCATATATTGCTTGGGGGCTGGAGGGGGCCTCTTGGACTCCTGTGATTAACAACTGAAAAGGTTTCCAAGGCCTTGCACTGGAGTTTTGTTAGATAATCTTGACGTTATCACCCCAAGTGACATAGTTCATTTAAACGGTGTGTCTGTCTGAAACCTTAACATTTTATGAAAAGAAGGACTTGAAACTTGATGGTCTTAGTGTAGAAAAAAAATAAAACAAAAACCTCAAGTCCCAGAATATTTCCTGTAGCATCTGAGGTTGTGTTGTCAAGGCACAAGGGAAGAAATAGGCAGTTTGCTCTGTTACAAGAAGAATAGGTTATGAATGTCACAGAAATCTTTGTTTCAGTTTTAAGCCTCCTTGGCCATTCATTGTGTTTACTGGGAAATGAAGAACTGATTATCAAGTGGCAAGACCTACAGAAGGCAAGATAAATGATTTTATGCTTTGACTCTGCATGAGATGGCAAAATCCAATGATCCTCCTGATTCTTGATCTAATGAGGTCATTTTTGAGACTGAAGCTAGATACGTAAAGTAGAAGAGAGGAGCACGGCTTTAGTTGAATAGTGGACCTTTATCAGTTTTAGAGGGTACAATGACAAGTCTACAGACCCTGTTTGAAGGAGACCCAGGTTAGACTCTTAGACTCTGTGCTGAAGAGAGCAGAGGTTGCAAGAAGGACATAGGAATGTGGATTTAGTGAATACGATGGTTTGAATATGGATTTTTCCCCACAAATTCATGTGTTAATCATATGGCCTTCAGCTGGGCATGCTATTTTGGGAATTTCTGGAAATTTTAGGAGGTTGAGTGTATCTGAAGAAAGTGGGTCACTGGGATGGGATCTTGGGAGGGGGAATCTGTGTACTCAACCCTCTCCTTCATACAGCTCTGCCATCATGATGTTTCATCCCGGAAGTGATGGAGACAATTGTCCGTGAGCTGAAACCTCTGAAACTACAGCCCAGCTAAACCCTTCCTGCACTTGTTCTGGTCAGGCACATTGTCACCAAAGTGTAAATGTTAAAGAGCGCATGTGGGTAGCATAAAAGCTCCAGCATCCTGTGCAGTGACTTTTAGTACAAACTGTGTTTCTGGGCTCTTTTTCTTTTCCTGGGACAATTTACTTAGATCCTTGCAATATTCCCTTTGCTTATCTACAAGAGAGCCAACATGGCTTATATCTTAGAAACCTGTTACAGAATTTATATAAGGTGACGTATAGACGATAGCTGCCAAAATTCCTAGCACAAATTCAGCATTCAATCAATATGTTTTAAGCTAATTTTGTTATCTTAGGACCTGTTCATGCTGATGTGCAAGATCGTAATTTTAGGGCAGCAAGAACAATTTCCAATGCCCGTGAATAGGGAGGATGGACCTGTAAATCAGTGCTGGAGTTGGTGCAGGTCAGGGAAGAACTCAAAGACTGACTGTTTTCAGCATATGCTTTAGTGTAGGGCTAGAGCTGAAAGGCCTGACTGTATTGTATGGTGACATAATTTGTCAGCACAGCCTTTCACTGTTCCCTACTTATTTATACATATGCATACGTGAGGTTTTCCAAAAAGATTCTTGCCTTTGGAATTTTAGTTGATTTCATCATTTCCCCCTAACATTTAAGTAAAACAGTTACACAAACTTTCTTTCCAGAGTCTTACTGAATATGTTCAATTTCCTTGTACTTCAATCTATAAAAAGGATTCTAAGTTCTTCTATGATTTATTTCCTTCTTGAAAACCTTCAACAGAGTTCATTTTTTTCCTCCCAGGAAATTCATAATCTCCAACCTGTTCACTCACTTAGTGGTCCTAACAGATATATGCTTACCTCTTATTATTAACCCATTTATTAACCCTGCAACTTCTCATCATTTTATTTATTTTGTAATCAAATGCTCTTTCCCTAGTTCTAACCTGCAAGTCAGCCACCGAGGCTTCCCTCCATGGGTTTGCAGGCACCCTCAAGATCCAAGAAATTATCTTCTCTACACTATGGGAGCCACACAGACTAGCCTTCTAAGAGATATTCTCTTCTCCTGCAGTTACTTTATGGGGGAAAGTAGGGTATTTTTGCCCTTGACAATTACCTGGAAGTGTTATCGTTTCTGCTTATGGGATCTTTCTGATTTGAACATGCAGTCACTGGCTATGAATTAGCAACTCTACCTTAAAGAATAAAAGTCTCATAGGAGGAGTTTTGGATTTCCTTTCCATGTGGGCTCAGGAATGTATGTTTCTTGGCATATAAATGGGAACTAATATGATTCATTATTTACCCCAAGATGAATCCATTGTTGAGAATCTTGAAATGGGCCAACTTGCCTTCGGCTGTATTCAGAGGGAAGTTTAACCCACCTGATAATTACAAGAAGTTATAAAACTGAATCTTTTCACTCATACTCCTATTAAAGTCAGCATTTATATATTTGCATGATATTCTGCATACATTGTGTGGTGAATTGGGTTATTTCTATAAAATTCTTCAAAATTCCTTACTTCAGGGAAGCCAAATAATTAATGAGGCAATTGTGTTTGCTTTCCTAATGTGAACCGAGCCAAAGAAAAGCATGGCACAGCCCAGAGACCTGTCAACAGCAGCCATTTATCCTGGCTGCTTTTCCTGCCCCATCCACAGACTCCCATAATAGACTTAGAGTAAGAATTCCTTACAGTGAACAAGAATAGTGTTTGTGTCCAGTTCATTGTTACATGAACCTTTGTGTTATCATTTTATTCAGGAACTCTACTTTTCTCAGCCTCCTATTTTATTTCTTATAATGTGATTGCATTTACTTATAATTCTCTCCTTATAACAAACTGTAGAGCTCAGCATTGTTATTCTTAAAATATGTGATATTTACAAATAATTCAACTTCCTAAAGTGCAGTTTTCTTATCTACAAGCTAAACATAATGCCTCATGGAAGTTTAAAGATACCTAAATATAAAAATATGAGAGAAAGTGGTTGGGAAGGAGTTTATGTATAAGAATTGGTCATTTTCCCCCATTTCCCCTCTCACTGCACCCAATTCCACTATGTGAACTATACTGCATCAAATTTTATCATTTTTCCAAGGTTTCAAGACACCTGTGTAGAGAGTGCAAATGAATGCATCCATCCAGGTGTTTGGCCTCTGTGATGACAGACATCAAACACTTTCGGAGCCAGCTGCGTGACTAGCATGCATATTCCATTCACTTGTATCCTGATCTATGTAGCTTTGCCCAGAGGGAAAAAATAATCAGAGTTTTCTAAAATTGTATACTAGCAAGGTTTTAGAAAGGTGTGTGAACATATTCTGTGTCCTTTGAAATGGTTCTTATCTAAGCCACTTTTGAAAAGACAAAGGTTATTTAATTTCAACATTATTCCCGAAATCTCAAAGTTTCACTGAGGACAAGGAAATGACTTTCAATCTAGAAAACAAAGAAGCAGGAAAGCTGAGTGATATCAGATTTCAGAACTGAGACTGAGGTAGTTTGTGTCGCTGAGAGAAGGAGGAAGACTTTTGACCTTCAGCCATAAGCTTCCACTTCAGACCCTGACATATTCTTTGCATGTAATTTGGCTCTGGCTGGAGCAATCCAAGCACAAGACCACATACACTATACACAGAATAAAATGACCCTGACCGTTATGTTACTCCTTCATGATGTCTTCCCAGACATTTTAAAAAATATATTTGGAAGTCAGAGAAGAAAGAAACAAGATTTCACCACACCTAGTCACACGTTCATCCAGTGACTGTGCTCTAACGTCTGCCATCCAGGTCATTGCTTAAATAGACGTTGCATGAAGATCTGGTGTCCTGTGAGCAGCTGATGCAATTTTCCTCAGTCACAGGGATGAATCTTGGATGACATTTCTGGCTCTAAGAAATCCCCAAGTCACAGAGAGACAATTTGGTTGACCCCAAGGCTTGGCGCTCCTGTTACAGCGTGTTCCACAGCAGAGTCCCTGGGGATAACGTGAGAGTTTTTAACAGTGCCGAAAGCCGCCCCGTAATCATCCTGTGTGGATTTCACTAGCATTCCAAAGACATCCCAAACAATTCTAAGAAGACTTTGGGGACCCAGTGAGGTTTTCTAAACATTTTCTTTCTGTCTGGAAACACTGAAGATAAACAGCTTCCCCTAACTCCCGGGACAACACAGAGCCATTTGATCAGGAACGCAAGTCATCAACTGCCATTCCATGCCCCAAACACAAAGATCCAAGGAAGTCATTCCTGAGAAACTATCCAAAGGTGCTGTTTTCCATACTTTACCTTAAAGGGGGGAGGTCGGAAAAAAAAAAAAGGGGGGGGAGGTCGGAAGAGTGCAACTTACTTCCACATTCTGTACTCTGATTAATTTGTACCTAAAAGCAGAAGGGAAGGAAGAACATTCCAATTACATGGATTGGCTGGTAATCTGACCAGCTGCAAAGTAGTGTGGAAGACAGAGGTTGCCAACAGGCAACGTCCACAATAGCTGATTGTCTTGGTGAGATCTTCAGCCATTAAGATGGGAACATGACAACCGGCCGAGGCTTAGGGGCAAGCATTCAAAATTTGTACTCAAACAAGTAGTATCCCAAAGCCAGTTGGAACAGTCTGTGAGAACCAAATACTACATTTTCTGGAGTTGTGGAGACTATTAATGTTACCTTGGTGGCTTAAAATTGGCCATAGCAGCAGTATTTATACTGTAGATAGGGACAGAGGCCATAAATCAGGGCTTTTGTTTCTTGAAGAGCTTGTTGCTAACCCCGTGTTAGAATCTCATTGAACCAAACAAACTTAACTTTTAAAAAGTCTAGCATTGCCACTTGTGACCTAGGGAATTGACAAGTCAGCAAAGCTCTGAGCCAGAGCCATGGTCTTTGATTAGGAATGGTAATGGTATTCGTTTTGTAATACTCATTTCAGGATCCAACTAGGCTTTGTTCATAACCCACATTTTATGTTCACTTAGTAACTATTAAAAGAGTGTCTTTCCTCTTTCAGCCGGGAGCAGCAGCTAGCGCTGGAGTCACAAGGATGAATGGATTGCCACAGACCTCAGAGGAGATGGTAATGGAGACATCAAATCCTGATTATAATGCAGTATTGACATCTTTGGTGTGAAATGTAAATGATGAAGGTTGGAAGAGACACCACCACTGTCAGTATTTGTTAAGGTTCTAGTAGTCCATGCTATAGGAAGCTTTGTAAATCTGTTTCTATACATGCCAAGTTGCAGATATTTTGGATTTGGAAACAGAAATTCAAGACTTCTGTAGAAATACATGTAAAGCTGAGAAACACTTTGGAATTGGGAAAATACCAATTTGTGGGTTTAGCATGAGAGTAGGGCTCTCTTTCCCCAAAGTAACTCTTCATTGTCTGCCCTTTGGTCCACCCAACTGATTCCTGTGAGTCTAAAGGTAGAGTTGTAGTCTACTGGAATTACACTCTGCAAGGTAAATATTTGTAGTAGGCTCATACCCTTAGTACTGAATATCTGTACTATAAGATGTTAGCTTTTCTTTGTGTAACTGTGAATGAATACCTGACACAAGCAGTTTTAGTGGAGGAAGGATTCATTTTTGCTGACAGTTCAAAGTATTCAGTTCATGGTCTGTGGCTTTCTTGATTGTGGGTGTATGGTGAGACAGAACATGATGGAGGTTGGAGCATACAGCAGAGGCAATTCACAAAGCAGACAAGAAGCAGAGAGAAGATAGGAGACTAAAGACCAGGTATAACCTCCACTGTCTTCATTACTTGAGCAAGTCACCACCTGGTAATATATCTGTCAATTCCTGAATCATTGACACCAGCTAGGAAAGAATCATCCGGAATATGAGTCCATGAGAGACATTTCAAACCATGACTCAAGCTAGAAGACAGCATTCCTTCAGGGTTAGCTGTGAGTGAGGCATTATAGATTGTTTATCTGAATGACACTACTGTGAAATAGGTGTCATCTTCATTCTGTGGGAGAGGAACATGGGCATAGCAGCACTAAGTAATAAATATTAGCATGACTAATTCAATAATTTAATTACAATAACAACTTTATGATGTCTTTCCATTGATGCCTCTTTGAGAATGAGAAAACTGGCTAGTGGGAAATCTTGGTGACTTGCTTTTTGTCATAACTTTTTGAATTGAAAATATACACTGATCAATATTATATTGCTTATTTTAATTGCTGCTTTAGCAAGGATCAGTTAATATCTCAATATGTGCAAGAATACAATAGCTTTGCTTTAGGATAGAGTATCCAAAACAAAGTTTCAGGGAACCAAGATAGAGGGCATGACTATGGGAGACAGGAAGACACCTTATTTCAACCTTTGTTGAAGGATGATGAACTTGAAAGAGCTAATTGCCTGTACAAATCTATGAGGCTCAAAGACAGATGAATGTATCTGGATGACATTGGCTGCATTATAGGAATCTATGTGGGAGAATCGCCTATATTATGAGATAATATAAGACTATAAATTTGCTGTGTTTGACACCTGGGAGTACTTATATTTTGTAAGTCATTAAAGTATCATTTTTGTTCATTTCATGTAACCTCCAAATAAAATAAAGCACTTAAATTATTTTAGGAGTTAGATGGCAACTATAATACAAATGAAAAGAAATGAAGGTATACTGAAATTCCAGTGTCTACACTGCTATCAAAAGCATGCACATCTTTAAAAAGGAACTTGGATTGGTTGTAGTAGATACACTAGAAAAAAAATCTAAAATCTGATGAGTTCTTGGATTCAGTTTGCCAGTATTTTGTTGAGTATTTTTGCATCAATGTTCATGAAGGAGAATGGTCTGTAATTCTCTTTCTTAGTTGTGTCTTTGTGTGGTTTGGGTATCAGGGTAACTGTAGCCTCATAAAAAGAGTTTGGCAGTGTTCCTTCTGCTTCTATTGTGTGGAACAATTTGAGGAGTATTGGTATTAGCTCTTCTTTGAAATATGGTAAAATTCTGCATTGGAACCATCTGGTTCCGAACTTTTTTGATTGGGAATGTTCTTGATGACTTTCTATTTCCTTATAAATTATAGATATAGGGTTATAGATCTATTTAATTTGTTTATTTGCTCTTGATTTAATTTTAGTATGTTGTATTTATCCAGAAAATTTATTGATAAAAAGTAATGACATCTTTAAATTTGCAATCATATGGACGGAACTAGGAAAAAAAAAACAGTCTTGAGAGAGATAACCCAGACTCAGAAAAACAAATATAGTATGTATTCACTCATTAGTGGATACCAGACGTAAAGCAAAGGATAACCAGCCTACAGTCCACAACCCCAGAGAAGCTAATATCCTCTTCGAGAAACAGATGGCAGTAGATACAGATATCCACAACTAACCACTGGGCCAAGCTCCAGGCGAAAGGAGGAACAAGCAATAATATGAACAAAGGGGTCAAGACCATGATGGGGAAATGTAGCATGAAGGCCTTGTTGGTGTCTGTCCTCCCACCAGGTCCCACAGTCATTAGGTCCCAGAAAAAATCACACAGAGGTCTCCAGAAGATTATAAACTGATTGGCCCATTAGCTCAGGCTAAGTATTAGTTCTTATAAGTTATATTAACCCATTATTCTTATCTATGTTAGCCACATGGCTCAGTACCTTTTTCAGTGGGGCAGGTCACATCCTGCTTCTTCGGTGGTCTGGGAAGGAGTGCAGAGGAATGGGCTTCCTCCTTCCCAGCATTTTCCTGGTCTCATCGCCCCGCCTCTCTTTCCTGTCTGGTTGACCGGCCTATACTTCCTGCCTGGCCAATCAGTGTTTATTTAAAACATGATTGACAGAATACAGTTTATCACTGATTTTTTTTGTAATTGCCAAGAGCTGAGAGACATCAAGATGTCCTAAGGTAGACAAATTAATGGTGTCACATCTAGATAACGAAATATTCAGGGGTAAGAAACAGAATTATCAAAGCATGAAAAGACATGGAGAAAACCAAAATGCACATTACTGAGGAGGAGATGTAAGCTAGTGGTAGGGCAATGCATATACATATGAGACCCTAGGTTCAGTGCTCAGTACTACAGGTAAAAGGAGTAAAACACAACTTTAAAAATGCATGCTGAGTGAGATAAATAGTCCTGAAAAGGCTATATAGTATATGATTTCACCTCTGACATTCGGAACACAAAATTACAAAGAGAATGAAAGATCAGTGACCACCATAGGTGAGAAGAAAGGGAGATGAGCAGGTAGGGGCAGAAGACGTTGCAGCAGTCAATATCCTGTGCAGTGCTAAAGTGCATGTCATTACACTGTTGGAAAACCCAAAGAATGTGCAGTACCAAGAGTGAGCCTAACTATGAACTCTAGACTTTGGGTAATGGTGTGTCAGTGATTCATCAATTACAACATGTGCATTGATGTGGTGCTGATGTGTGTGCTGATAGGCCTCTATGGTAGCTCTACTTTGCATGTGATTTTGCCGTGTGTCTAAAACGGCATTAAAAACTATAACATTAACATTAAAATTTGATAATTTAGACTTATCCTGTTTTAAGCCTCTTACTGAAATATTAATAGTTATCACATCTCCAATAACGTGGTAAATTATACATAGTTCAAGTTTATATAATGCGTCAAACATATGTATATATGCACTAGCTATTGCATATATTTTATTATGTGATATTTATAGTAACATCAATATATTAATACATTATCATACTTTATAAGTTTGTAATAAATAACATGTCACAACATTTTATTACTATACTGGATATTACTTTATTTACATGTATCATACAGTAATATTTATTAATTCATGTGTAGCCATCCTAAAACTTGGATTTTCAAATTTCATAATTATAACTAGATGATAATAATGAAAAGAATCCACAAAGAGATGTAAATTGGCAAGTCATTTCTCCCTCTGGCTCTCACTACCATACAGCCTCTGTAGCAGAATCATTTTTCATTTCTATTTTCAAATGAGTAAATAAAGTCAAGGCAAGGTGACTGGCTATCTGGGAATTACCTCGAGTCTCTCAAGTTCAGCTAAGTTTAGATCTAGACTTCTGTGAATTCCAGCACTGTGTTGGCCTGATTGGCTACTGTGTCTTGGGGAAAACCTCAGCCGCAAAGCTGCTCTTTGCTCATCTCCCAGATGAGCTTACATAAGATGGCTTACCTTATGTAATTCCCAGGCTCCTTTCCAGGCCCTCATACATTAGTGCCTGAGGATGCAAAAGGGCCAAGGTAGAAGTATACAGAAAAGGACCCCTTCCATCATTTACCTTACTTAAGATCTGGGTCAGAGGAAGAATCCCTCTTGATGGGTTTCTGTGCACAGTTCCTGGCTTCCCCTGCACCACCAGCCTCACACCTGGAACTGTGAACCAGCCGGACAACCCACAGATCAAGTCACGGCAATAACACACCAAGGCTTCAACTTGCAAAGTCTGTTTTCACCAGTAGAATGGAAAGCTCTGTAGAAATGACCATGGCATTGGTGCGGGAGAATTGTCTGTATTCTGTCAATCATGTTTTAAATAAACGCTGATTGGCCAGGCAGGAAGTATAGGTAGGACAACCAGATAGGAAGTAAAGGTGGGGCAAGAAGAACAGGAGAATTCTGGGAAAAAGGAAGCTCTTTCCCCAGTCCTGTCCAGACCACCGAAGAAGCAGGATGTGACCTGCCCCGCTGAAAAAGGTACTGAGCCATGTGGCTAACATAGATAAGAATAATGGGTTAATATAAGCTACAAGAGCTAATAAGAAGCCTGAGCTAGTGGGTCAATCAGTTTATAACCTAATGTAGACTCTCCGTGTGATTTTCTGTGGGACTTGCCGGCTATGGGAACTGAGCAGGACAGAAACCCCAACAAGCCAGCCCTCATGTTACACAGCATGAAAAGTTCCTGTCGAAAGGGATTTGTGGACGCAGTGGGTCAATATGACAAGTCTCCCTTTTTTACTGAGGGAGTTATGATTGTTACCCTGCTCACGTCCTTCCCATTCCCAGTTTGAATCTCAACACTAGCTCTATGGGAGAGGAGGAAGAGGGCTGATTTCCATCTACAACTGAGAAGACTGAAGCCTGAGCAAAGCACATTGGCCTCATGTCATGAAAGGAAAAAGGAGATCTGGAAAGTAAAGGCAGGGGTTTGGTCTCTTGGCCAAGTGCTTTTCTGAGCCTGGAGATATTAGACATGCAGATTATTATAGATGGAGACCTAAAATAGCCAAGCCATGTCCACGGGTGCCATGGGTAGGTGTTTTCTTTCAAAGCTACCCAAGAGGGAATGTGGGTCTGAGAAAAGTAGGAGTGGATGCTGTTTCCACTCCAAGACACTGGGTCAGCTTTTGGAAATCTCCTACACCAGCCGACAGAGCTTCTTCTCATGTTTACTTCCAAAGACACAGGTGATTTCTTTCCTTGACCCCCACCCACCCCACCCCATATGCCAGCATGAAAATAGAAACAATACACACACAATAATGTGTGTGTATTGTTTCTCACCCAGGGCATGGCAGGAACAAGATCCTTAAGCCTTTGCGTTTGTTTAAACTTTCCCCAGGTCTTATTAGGAAGTTTAGGCTTGTAGGCCGAGGTTCAAGTACATGGAGAGACACAAATTTAGAACAGCAAACATGCTCCAAGAAGTCTGTTGGCTTCCCAAACAATGGGACAAAGGACTACTCCTCTGGGAGGCTGTTCACCTCCAAAGAGCTAGCTGACCTTGGGTCCAGAATCAGCATGGGACCTGCCTTTCTCTTTACGAATGGGATGTGTGGAGTCTCCAGTCTATTCCTCCAGTAAGCACCACCCCAGCCTGGCAAAGGGAGCAAAACCTGCTTCATTTGGATGCTGTCTGCTTAGGAACTTTTCAGTGCGGGGAAGCCACAGAGACAGCCTGGCTGTCTGGTTTCAGTAGAAATATTTCCTGACCCCCGTGTTCATGTAGTACGCCATCTTTTCCATCCCTTTGAAAAATATTTTGTTTTTCCAACTCTTGTTTCTCCTCCATGTTGTGTTGAGAATGACCTAAAACATCCTCCCTGTTTTCCTAAAACTGTTTTTATGTTTTTGTTTCAAACCACAACCTAAATTTAAACCCTAGCCCAGGAGATCAAGCCGGCCAGTGGTTGTGAGTGGGCCTCCATTGTTGCCTTGGGGGACAACTGTGTTCAGCCAATCAAGACCAGGTAAACTGCGGCTGTGTCTGAGCAGAGGGGTGTTGTCAGGAAGCCTTTGGGAAGAGCCTGATGACATCTTTTCTAATCTATTCAGTCAAAGACAGCACGATTACTCCTCCTGAATATTATCTTTTATGAATGCTATTAAAGGCATGATCCTGAGGTATCTTTGTGTTTCTCCATCTTTTATCCCAAAATGAAGAATGAATTATTGTAACATGGCTTACAGGGTCTCTGAGGCCTGGCCTCAATTTTCCTTTCCAATTTTACTGCTTATTCAACCTTATTGCTTGTTTCTTTTCACACTTTTTTCCATATCCTGGCTCACTCTTGTCCTTTACCACTAGGACTGGCCTTTATTCCTGTCAAATAATCTCATGCTTTATGGTCTTTGTTCAAAGCTTAGCTGAGTATTTTCTTTTTAAGAAAGGCTTTATGGGTTTCTCTACACCATATCACCACTCCTCTGCTTTGCAACTATGAGAATACCTGTTATGCTTGAATACTTTAGAATATGCTCTGTGTCACATTGGACCAGTGCAATTGTTTTGTTTTCTTTTTCTGAACTGTGCTGTTTTTATATATAGCAGTGGATTTTTAAATCCAGTAAAAAAAATCTCTGTCATACTGTTGCACGGATGCTATTAGGGACATGGGATTATACATCACAGTGTTCTTTCCATGCACACCCATGGGAGAAAAGTCTCTTAGTCCTCAAAGCGCGCCCCAGCTAGTCTCCTGAACCAATGCTTTGTTTTGATCTTGTGGTCATTGTGAGTCATGTCTCCTTCTTTTCATAGGCCCAGAGCCAGAACTGTAACCCACCAAGAGTAATAAGCCAGGCTTAATGGCATGCACTCAGGGGTAATAGCGTTAACTGTGGCTTCTTATTCTTATTTCCTGTCTTTATTTTTCTTTCCTCCAATTTTCTCTCTTATTTATTTTGCACTCTTGGAATTGTGCATAGCTTTGTAAAAACATTTAATCATTTTTGGAATTTGATGAGGACTTCATGCTCATGTACATATGGAAAGCAAGCAATTCTTTACATTATTTTATCTTTAAATAGGCTGCAAATTTTTAGCATATAGCTTGATGGTTTTTTACATAACTCCCACCTAGATCAAAATATAGAATATTCCAGAAACACCAGAAGGCATCACTTCCTTTGATTACTAATCTATCATTTTAGGTCTATTTAACTTGGCTTTCCACTTGTTCTGAATATTGTTTGAGATAAGACTGTATTTGTTTGTATCCCACACAAAGCCCAAGATGGTTTCCCAGGCACAGTAGGTAAAGAAAAAGTGGCAGTTGATTGAAGAGAGGGACACATTCCTTGTGAGAAAAGCACTGAATGCCTGGCACGCAGCCCTAGCACCAGTGTAGCCTCCAGGGAGTGATTTACGACTGACTGCTCTGCTTGTCCATGGACCTCATGACTCCAGTACACGCTCTAGTGCTGTGTTGACCCTGAGCGCCTAGCCCATTGACTGAAATAGGTTTTTAGTATCTATCACTGTCTCACTTCAAGAGAGCACTGGTATTCCTCTAATTCTGGAAACCAAAGTGGGAAAATCCTGTGCTCTCACAGGACACTTTTTTTAAATTTATTTTTTAATTTATTTAGGCGTATCTTTACCAACTCCCTCTATATACACTAGAACACAGGAATACTCTGGGCATCTGTCCACTAGAGGTAATAACAGGACCAGGTACAGTTTCAGACCATTCACCCGAAGCCTCTTGGACATTGTGCCATGAGGATCACTCTCTACAGGGATAAAAAACAAGAGCATCCATGAAAGTGTTCACTTGGCAGCCTGGGCCCCACCAACTCATTCTTTTCTTACTTAAATGGCTTGGCAAAGAAAAATCTGGAAATGCGGTCAGAAGTTCTCTCTCTCTCTTTGTGTCTGAAGATTGTTGCTGCTGGTCACCAAGAGGAGAATAGTCTTGATTGAGGATTTATTTTGGAATGAATGTTTATACAGCATGTGAATGAAACGAACAAGCGCATGTCATTATCAATAATGGAAATGAACAATGCAGATTTTCAAGAAGGATTCTTATTTATTTTGGTCTGTATTCCCTGGGCCATCTGGTGAAGAAGCTTGCCCCCCCCCAGCCATGAAACTGAATGACAAGGCCTTTGGCAAGTTTTGCAAGTGCAAAGTAGGCCACAGCAAGAGAGAAACCTTGAAAGTGGAAGAACAGAGCTGGCTGGCTGAGAGGAGTTGGGCTGAGCCTGCAGCGGGCTCACCTGGAGGTCAGCTAACTTTCTGAACCTGCAGCATTCACAGTGGTAAGCTGATGGCTGTACAATTAGCCCTTTGGTGTGTTTTTACTTTGAAACAGAAAAAAAATTCTCTGATTTTATCTTTTTCTTTTTCCCCTCTTGAGACTGACTGAATGGTTAACAAATACTGTAGTTTATTTTCACTAACTTAGTTTTTCTTAAGATAGACTTTCTTCTGTCTGTGGATTGGGGACTTATAAGAAATGCATTATCTAGTCACTAATCCTGCTTTTCCGGTTAGGTTTTTGTCAGTATGACATGGACTAAAGACATCTAGGAAGAGGACCCATCAGTTAACCTGTCTCTATCAGCTTGCCCTGAGGGAATGTCTATGAGATGTTTTCTTGATTAAAGATGTGTGTGGGACGGCCAAGCTCACTGTGGACAGTGCCACACTGGACAGGTGGTCTGGCTGAGAATAAATAGAGGAGCCAGCCAGTAAGCAGCATTCCCCCCACTCTGTTTCAGTTCCTGCCTTTAGGTTCCTGCTTTGATTTCCTGCCTTATGATGTATTGCAAGCTGTCAGCCAAATAAACTCCTTCCTCCCTAAGTTGTTTTTGGTCATGGTGCCTATCACAGCAACAGACACCTGTAGATCTTGATCTTGTACAAAAAGAACAGTTCTACTTCTTGTTTGAAGGTCTTAGGGGGGTCTTTCTCTAAAGACGCAACTGTTGGTGGCAGAGAATTAGAGCAAAGGCAAGCCCTTCACAGTAAGCTTCCTGAAAGAAAGCAAGACGATGGAATTTATATGTTTTAGGTCTGATGCAAGACAGCTCAGTCTTTCCAAGAAGATTGTGTACTTTTATTGGAAAAAAAATAATTAGATCAATATGGAGAGGCACAATTCCAGTTCCAATTTATAGCTTCTTAAAAAGCATGGTTAATTTTTCATACAATGTGTCTTTCTTTCTTAGTTTGTTGCTAATAATCTGCTATTAAAATAAGACAATAGATAGAAAAGGTAATGATACCACCTTTGGTACCACAATAAATATTCATTAGTCATTTCCAGATAACTGTCCCTCTCAGAGCACTAAGAGTATTGTTGGTATTTTGTTTGTTTGTTTGTTTTTGGTACTCTGCTAAAACTTTATTCCTACTTACAGAGGCTGCAAGGTATTAATTTTCATTCATACCAGCCACGGACCACGAATAGACTGGTTTTTAACTTTGTATGTTAGTACATAGTATTTCTGCATTTGCATCCTTTCCCCAACCCTTCCCCCTCCCAACTACTCCTCCAATGTCACCTAAATCATCTCTTCTGGAATTCAAGACCTCTTCTTTTATTTTTATTTATATGGTATATGTGTGCAAATATTGTTGCCTTTATTTGCTTGTGTTTAGGAATAACTCCTTAGGATCGAGGTCTTGCTCCTGGGAAAGACAGACAGGTGGATGAAAGGAAGGAGAGAGAGAGAGAGAGAGAGAGAGAGAGAGAGAGAGAGAGAGAGAGAAAAGGAAGAAAGAAAGGAAGGAAGGAAGAAAAAAAGGAAGGAAGATCCCTGGCTCCCCCTCCTTCAGCATCCATTGTCTGTCTGTTTTCTTTAGTCTGTGGATGGGAACTTGTGAGATTTTCATTGGTCCCTATGTTGGTATGTCAGCTGGCATGGTCTCTGAAGCTCTTGTGGTGGCAGCCACAGTGTTGAAACTTCAAGGGAGCAACCTGCCCATCCTGTTCAGAACCTATCATGCAGCATCCTGATCCTCAGACTCTGGAAATCTTTCCATCCTCACTTTCACAATGATCTCTGATTCCTAGGTGTTGGGGTTGGGTTATTGGTGGCCTGTTTGGAGCTGGGTACCATGTAGCCACTTATTCTCTTCATTTTGATGAGATGTGAATCCAATAGCTTCCATTTGCTGCAAAAGGAAATTTCTTCTTGCTGAGATGTGAGAACTGCAATTAGCTATGGCTAGAAGGATCAGTATTTAGAAGGCAGTTGGAAATGAAATTTCTTTAGTAAAATGACAGTATTAGGTTCTTCTCCAGAGTCTTATGAGCTCTCAAGCCATATGTTTTTGATAGTTAACAGTTCTGGATAAGCATCCTTTCAGTTGGGTGGGCTTTAGCTCTGATTAGACGATGTTGGCTGCCCCCCGAGATACAGGTGCCACTATTGTACCATTGGAGATATGTTGCCAACCCTGTCACTGCGTGGTTCTCCAGGCTTTACAGGTAGGTAAGGTGATTGCTTTTCTCCCTTGGAAGTTGCATAATACCTTCTGTCACTATCAGAGCTAGGCTTCAGAGAAGAAGCTTCCAGGTCATTTACCAACTTGATTTACACAAATCTTGTGGCCAAAGTTGTGGTGTCTTAAACAGTAAGGTCTTGCTTTCATGTTCTGGAAGGCAACTAAGAGAAATGGCTATAGCCTCTATTTTGTATGTGTGTGGGGGGTGGGGGGGCTCATGGACTTCTCTAACCAACAACTTAAAGGGCAATATTTCCTGTTTGATGCTTGAGTTTTTGTTAGATGGGCTACAGGTCTGAGAGGAGCACTAGTCCATTATGTGTGGTAACATAATTGACACATCATATGCACATACACATAAACATATGTACACATAGATACACATGGAAATGTGTGTGTGTGTGTGTTTAAATATGCTTGTCAAACAGTAGGTTTCCTTATGGCTTTTCCAAACATCCAAATTTCCATTTTTCCTCCTCCTTCATCCTCTTTATTTCTTCCTTTCCCCAACTGAGTCCTCTTCATTTTCCCTCTTCCCTCTTCATAGAACCTGTTATTCCCATCTCTGTGCTCCTTTTCCCTCCTATGGATCCTTTCTGTTTCCCTGGTGTCTATGGTTACTCCAGGTTATACATTAAAATCTAAAGTTTTCAATCTAGGAACTCATCTGGTCCCTGGATCAGAAAACGTTTTTACTCTTGTTTTTAATCACCATCTTTGTCATGGGTCTGTTTAAGCTATTGATCTCTTCTTGGTTTAAATTTGGTGGTTCTAACATTTTAGAAATTCACCCATTTCTTTTAGGTTTTTCCAGTTTGATGGAGGGTAGGTTTTTCTGTTTGTTGACTTGTTTTTTAGTACTACCTTATGATTCTCTGAATTTCCTTGGTGTCTGTTGTAATTCTTCCCTCTTCATGTCTAATTTTAGTAAGCTGGGTCTCCCCTGTCTTCCTGTTGGAATGACTTTTAACATATCCCAGAGGCTTTGCTGAGTTGTGTTTCTATTTTCACTTATTTCTAGAATTTAAAATTTTCCTTCTTGTCTTGATCTCTTGTTTGGCTCATTGTTCAGTCATGTTCTGTTCAGTCTCTATGAGTTTGTGTAATGTCTAGAGACTCCTTTGCTCCAGATTTTGAGCTTTACTGAATTATAGTCAGATGGGGAACATGGAGTGAGTTAATGTTTTATGCTAGTTGAGATTTGTTTCAGTCTCCATATGTAATCTATTTTAGATAAACTTCCATGGGCTTCTATGTAGAAAGTAAAGTATTTGGTGAAATATTTGGGTGAAAAAGTCACTAAGTATTTATTTAGGTTTACTTGATGAAATAATTCAATTAACTCCCATGTTTCTCTATTTTTGCCCAAATGACCTATGTATTGGAGAGACTGGGGTACTGAAATTACCAACTATTACTGAGTTGGAATTAATCGTATTTTGAAGTTCAATAGAAGGCTTTTTGTGAAATTGGATGTGCCAGAAATTGGTGTATATATATTAAAGATTGCAATGGCTTCTTAGTTAATTGTTCCCTTGATCATAATAAAGTATCCTTCTTTTTCTCTTCTTATTAACCTTGGATTGAAGGCTATTTTGTCAGATATTAGGCTATCAAAACCTACTTTATTTGTGATCTTATTTGCTTAAGATACTTTTTTTCCCCAAACCTTTCACTTTTAGGTTGAATCTATTCTTAAAGGTGAGGTATGTCTCTTATAGACAGCAAGAAGATACATCTTCTTTATTAGTCCATTCAACTAGCTTGTGTTTTTTGATTGGGAAGTTGAGGCCATTAAAGCTGAGATTTATTATTGAAAACTGAATGTTGTTTGCTGTCACTTTGTTAATTTTTCTCCATTTATGCTCTTAGCTCTATTTTGTGTTTCAATAGTTAGCTTTATTTGTTTTCTTTCTATAGTCTCATGGCTATGCTTACTTCTCTCTTCAGACTGAAATACTACTTCTAGAATTCTCTGTAGGACTGATTGTTTTGTGGGCATGAATTCCTTTAGCATGTTTGTTTCATGGAAAGGTTTAAATTATGGCATATAATTTTTGTGGGTAAAGTAGGCATTGGCTGTTATTTTGATTGATTTGTTCTTATATGTGATTCGTGATTTTTTTTTTAACAGTGTATATCTGCTATGAGATCCTAGCCTGATTAGTTTGGGTAGAAATTTGGTTCTGTTTTTGTTGTTGTTTGAACTTGTTTGATTTCAGGGCAGGTAAGAGGAGTGAATAGATACTAAGTGTTGATTATTGATTAGAGAAAATGGGTTGATGTAGGATGTCCTTCTGTTTATGTGTTGCTTTTGTTGGTTGATGAAAAAAGCTGTTTAATCCAATGGTTTAGCAGAATATAGCCAGGTTGGAAGAATATATAGAGAGAGTAGGTGGAGTCAAAGAGACACCAGGTAGCTACCGAAGGAGACAGATGTTGGAATTTTACCCAGTGAGCCACAGCCTTGTGGCGATACACACAGAAATAGGTTTATTTAAGATGTAAGAGTTAGCTAATACAAAGCCTGGGCTAATAGGTCAAGCAGTATTGTAATTAATTTGTTTCTGTGTGATTATTTGGGTCTGAGTAGCCAGGAAATGAATGAGCAACCTCCATTTACAATGAGTGATTCTAAATCAGGGGTAACCTGTGTGACATGGGAATCTTACAGTGGTGTGAAGTTCAAGAAAGTTCCCTGCTCTGGATAACAGTCAGACATGGTCACGAAAAGGAAGCATGGGACCATGAACCAGGTAGAATCTCTGCAAAAGCACAAAAATCTGGCCTCAGCTGGGTCTGGGTTTGGAGGGCAGCACAGGTCCAAGGACCTAGAGCAGACTAAGTCACAGAACACATAAATGAGTCTGGGCCAAAAGACATTGCAGAAGCAGCTCCTGGCTGGTCTGAAGGGGCAGTGCAAGGTGAGGCTCCTTGGTCAAAAGAGGCAAGGGAGGGCAAGGATTCAACTCTGTCTGGGTGTGTGCCTGGTAGGGGTAAGAGAAGGGCTGTGAATGCAAGGGCGCTAGGTCAGACACAACCTAACGTGACTCTTTATACTGTGTTGTACTCATTTTTCCAAAGCAAATGTGAGAAGTGAGTGTTAGTGATAGTTTACTTATTCTGTGATTTTAAGCTGAACAATCCTGAGCACCACAGTTGCTGTAGAACAAATGTTTGTTCCATGTAAGGGTTTTTATTGAAACCAAATCCCTAGTGTGATGGTGTCTGAAGGTGGAGCCTCTAGATTTGGTTCAGTCACGAGAGGAAAGCCCTCAGGGATGGGATTAATGTCTTTTTTATGAGGCTCCAGACAGCTACCTCAGCCCTTATGTCATGTGAGGACATAGAGAAAAGATATCATCTACAAACCTAGAAGGGCTCACCAGCCAATGTTTTCTTGATCATAGACTTCTCATCCTTTACAAATGGAAGAATTAGATTCCTGTTTTTAAAATCCACAAGTAGTGCCAGGCATGGTGGCATATATCTTTAATCCAAGCAATGGGGAATTAGGGGCAAACTGATCTCAGTGAGTTTGAGGCCATCCTGGTTTGCATAGTGAGTTCCAGGCTAGCCAGAGCTACATAGTGAGACTCTTGATTCAAAAGTAAAATAAAATAAAGAATAAAATCCACTTAGTTTATAATATGTTCTTTTTTTTTTACAGTTTCACCCATTTTTATTTTTTGGTTTTTTTTGTTTTCTATTTTTATTTTTTTCCCCATATTCTTTTATTTTTCCATTAAAAAAAAGAGTTACATTTCCTCCCCTTCTCCCAGTCCCCTCCCACTCCCCCCTCCCGCTGCTTCCTTAAAAGAGGGCATGGTGCCCAGCCCTGTGGGAATATGTTCTTAAAACACCTAAACAGACTGAGATAAAGACAGTGGATGTATGGTAGTTTATAATAAAATCCCTGCCTTCGTGGATGCTGGAAGGTAAACTATAAATACAGAAATCTGCAACATAAATGCAATACTTTCTCACTAGTTAAGCCTAAACTCACCTGGCTAGTGGTGATATTGCTAGGCAAAGTTCATCCTTCCTTGGGAACTAGTCCTGAGTCCCTCTCTTTTCTTCTATGGACACCTGCAACGAGAACCAGGGATACCATGATCTTCTAGACTACTGATGCTTGTGGTTTTGGTTCTGGAGTGCAGTGTATGCATTTAGGTAATGTCAGCTACCTCTGCTCCTGTTTGGAAGAGCTCAGTCCATGTTCCGGAAGTTAGGGAGTTATGGAGGTAAGGACTGACTGCCTCTGTTAGCTCCTTTCCAACTAAGAGGTACCTCCCTCCTTGTTTCTGGTGAGTAAGGTTTTGTGAGAAGCCTGGATTTACATGAATAGAAAACAAATCAAAATGATAATTCATAGCTTTCAGTGTGAAAAAAGGTAAGAAATTCTTCTCTTTGATTCTTTTAAATTCAATAAATTCAGGTCTGATGATTAAGAATTCATATACAAGGTGAATATGGCCTAATGTAAGAGACTTTTATACTTCTTTCCTCTTTGTTTTTCTTTCCTCCTCCTTTGGCATTGCTTTTAATCTTGCAATGAGTCTCAAAGTTAAAGCCTTTCCTGACATTTTTAAAGCTAAAAGTGATTTTTTTCATTGTCAGTGTACTTTTAAATTGTGAGTTTTATACTGTAAAATAAGAGTACAAGAAACCATGTAGGAGAAATTCTAGAAGAATATTTAAGGGTAGATGAAGAACACTCCTTTAAAAAAAGAAGCAGAAAACTCATTTCTCCCAATGTAATCCAGTTTTGGAGACAGCTTATGGAGAAACAGAAAAAAAAATCCCACAGATACATGTAACTCATGAATATGGGTCAGCTGTGAGCTAGGGAGAATGTCTGTGCCCATGGCCCTTTGTTATAATTATCCTCTCATATAGTCGTTGGGCAAGATGTATTCTTTATTCATAGGGGATAAGACTCAATAAAAGGAAATAATAATGTTCAAGGCTTGGCCAATGGTGCTTGTGGGAGGTAGTTGGTTACCACAGAGGTGGAACTTAGTTGGAGGGCATATCTGAGTGTGAATACCATCTTGAGGGGGAAATTGTGACCCTGGCCTTAATCACTTCTCTCTTTGCTTGCAGGTCAAAAGCAAATGATCTGCTTTTCCTATTATGCTCTTCTGCTCCAATGTACTGGTGGGGACTGTGAGACTATGTATTGAAACCTCTGAAATCATGAGCCAAAATAAATATTTTTTTTCCTCTTAAGAAAGGAAATCTCTAAACACAGCCTGACTGTGCTCCTAGATATTTTATTTCAACAATTCAATGCTATCTAATGCAGCTCTTTTTTAAAATCCAAGAACTAGAATTTGTAACTTTTCCATTTCACCCAAAGTACAGCTGACAGCTCAAGTGGAGCAGCTTAATCAGCATAAGAAGCTATGCATGTCACCAGTGCAGCCAATACTGTTGTGAGTGGTTGTCCAACAGCTCTTGCAGCCTGCAGATAGAGGTGCCCTGGGCAGGAGAGTGGTGCAGTTGAGCAGAAAGGTAGACTGTCACCTCCTAGAAAAATGGTAATTTTATGATTCTATGGTGTAAAACTCAGCCAGCAGAGACTACTGTAATTATGATAGCTGCTTTTTCTCATATCCTTGGATGCTACCATGACCTTCTTTTACCACACTGAACCCAAACAGCTGTGGTGTTGGAAGGCAAGATTCCAAAAAATAGCCGTGGCATCAAGTCATCGCTAAACTTCACTCTGAGGAAAAGAGAACTCGAATAGGAATGTGATTATTCTGGATCTGGAGCCACTGGGTGTCTGTGTGCTCCACTTGAGTGTGTAGTTGGCTTATGTTCAGGGAGTTCTCAATAGATCTTGAATGACAGCCTTATTGAGACCAACAGAAGTTCTACTTGCTTTCCTTCAATACCACCCTTTATTTTTCAAATACTGACACAAATAGAATACACCTGTGCTCCTGAAGCATGTCCTGACACTTGTCCTTAAAATATGCACAGGATTTAGTACAACACTGGGCACCTTTTGCTGGGTGCTGTCTCAAAAAAAGAACAAGCTGCAGGGCCTTGCACTTTTGCCAAAGGAGTTCCCTTCCCTCTCCTAGGATATAGTCTTATACATACATTGTCCTAGAAAGAAATATTCTTGAACACACTTGAGGACTATTAATAGATTACTGTGCTTTGCACTCTTGAGTCTATTTATACCTTCCCAATGCTTGTGCCTCCTCTCAACTAAAGAGAAAGATGCAGAGGTGCTCAATGTATGGATGACACCTGTTTTCAATACTGGCGATGGACTGTTATAAAATTCTGGGACATCCTAATGAAAGGCACCTGGAGGAATTTGTAGCAATTCAGCAAGATGTATTCAGACATTTGGGCAACAGCTCCAGTGGCCGAGAGGTTCTGATTTCTTTATAGAATGTTGTTCTTGAGTTTGGGTTGAGTTTTGAGTGAAGGGAGGAAGATCCCACAACTGATGTATTGCTTCAGAACTTTTAGTGTTGTGGTTTCCACCCAAGTGATTCAGGATGGGGAAGCTTCTGAATTGCAAAAGCTGCTAGTATGGAAAGGAGAATTTAAATGAGGAAGATAAAAATGAGCTAGAATAAATTAATTGCTATATTCACTTAGATATCTGGAATGGCTTCAAACATGAGATTTATTGTTTTACTTTATCTTAGGCTAAATCATCCATCTCATGCACCCAACAGAAGATTTTTGGACATCCTTTGTATTCTAGGTACTTACCTGGATATGTAGATGTATGAAGCAGAATTCCTGGATGAAGTTGTTCTCAGTGAGAAAACCTAACAAACAGAACATCAAAAGCAATTTGCGGAAGGTAAGGATCATGACTTGTGCAGGGAAGCCTCCTGATGGAGGGCTGGGTATTTAGGATGCTCTAGGAGAAATCACTGAGGAGAAAGCCCATAATTTGGTTGTTAAAGAATTTATTAGACTTTACCAAAAGTTGCCTAGTCCAAAGTATCTGCATGAGCATGATCTAGAGCTGTGATCATAACAACAGAGGACAGACTGCAAAATGTTTCCAGGCAGTTGATGGCAGGCATTGGGAGATTATGAGCTGGAACTGGGAACTGGGACCAAAGCATGGGAATCCTTAGAGATCATAATAGAAGGCTTTTAGAGTTATGCTGTACAGGGTGTGGATTTGGCAGGGTAGCACAGCCCAACAATGACTCAGCTGCCAGCCCTCTCTAGCTGGGATGTGAACGCACATTTAAAAGAGCAGGCCTAAAAGTGAGGCAACTATAACAGGAATTCTTTAGCAAAGGCAAGGGTCTGAACAAGGAAAGCAAGTTTGGGAATGGAAAGGATAGTGGATATGACTAGCAAGGTTAATCAATAATCAAAACTGGAGGAGACACACTGGGGATTGAAAAGAGAATCCAACCCGTGTGTATTCTGATATGTAAATTCAGTATTTTTCTATCACTTTGGAATAGAGGTATAGCGAAGTGGAATTATTTCTATTTAGTATCTTAAAATGGGCCAAGCTCCTTCCTGCTTCTGGGCAATTGCACACACTGTTCCTCTGTGGAGAATATGAAATTACCTATTTTTCACTTTCTGCTGAGTTTTTCCTTGTACTTCAAGTACAGTTTAAAGATCTTTAACTCAGAGTAGCTATTGATGACTTGTTTGGCAGGCAATCTCCCTTATTGTCATTTTCTTCCTAGGCAAGTAGCATCATTTCTGATTACCCTACTGTTTGTTCATTTATGAGCAACCACACTATCTCATGCTCGTCCTCCAATATGTACTCAGGAGGCCACAGCCGTCACTGAAGTAGTGTTGTTCAGAAGCGCTTTCCCTAAGCGGTGTGTAGGAACTCCATTTCTCAAAATGTGGAGGGAGTGGCCCAAGGCAGATTATAATTTATATGCGCTTGGAATTCCTACAGATGTTAAGGGTAGCAGACATCAAGTGTGTGTTGGTTGCACAATAACACGTTGAAATTCTAGCTTTCGTTATCTCTGAAAATGCCCTTGTACAACTGCAGCATGAATTCTAATTGGCCTTAATAATAAAATCCTGGAGTCAGATATTCAGGGCTGAAAGTTGAAAGGTCAGAAAAGCAGAGCAGTCAGCCACTAGTTCTTACCTCTATGAAATCTTTGGACTGAATGGGATATCCTGTCTTTCCAAGTCCTCAGACCGAATGCTATCTCTATGAAACCTCAGACTGAATTCTGAGCTCCTGTCTCCTCCCACCTTATATTCCTCTCTCCACCCAGCCATATCCCTTCCCATCTCCACCTCCCTAGTACAGTGATTAAAGGTGTGAGCCACCACCAATTGGCTTTGTTTACCTTTTAGACTGATTCAGTCTCACGTGGCCCAGGGTGACCTTGAATTCAGAGATCCCTCTGACTCTGTCTCCTGAATGCTGGGATTAAAGATGTGTTCTCCCACTGCCTGGCTTCTATGGCTACCTTGTGGCTTTCTCTGCACTCTGATCTTCAGGTAAGTTTATTTGTTAAAGTACAAACAAAATAACACCACACGGAGCCTTCACAATGGTAATAAAGTTAAAGGAAATCTTTAGGTTATCCCCTAAATAAATATTACTGGTGTCCTCGTAAATAGATGGTAGGGAGAAAGTGAAGAGATACAAGAAGAAAGATGTCTAGAAAGCAAAGAATGCCTTAGGCTTCCAAAGTTTCGGAGAAAGTGATGTGGGAAGTCCTTCTGTACATGTGTTGCTTTCATTGGTTAATGAATAAAGCTGTTTTGGACAATGCTTAGCAAAGTAAAACTAGACAGGAAATCGAAATAGAAGTATATAGAGAAAGTAGGCAAGGTCAAGGAGACAATATGTAGCTGCCAAAGGAAAAAGATGCTAGAATATTACCCATAAGTAACAGCCCTGTGGCTGACATAGATTAATAGAAATGTGTTAAGATGTAAGAGCTATCTAGGAATATGCCTAAGCCATTAGCCAAACAGTGTTGTAACTAATACAGTTTCTGCATGATTATTTGTGTCTGGAAGCACAGGAAATGAAAGCACAGTTTCCATTTAAAAATGGTACCCAAATGTTTGGCAAGCAAGAATTTCCACATAAAGCCGGAAAAGTTAAAGAAAAGATTCTAGACAGACAAGAACAATGTGAAGTGCAGCTTCTGGATAACAGTCTTTTCTTCTGTTTGTTGGCACTGTGTAGAGGTGTGGCTCCTTTAAGAGAGGCGTCCTGACTTGACTTTGGCCACAAAATTTTCACAGCTCTTTTAAGAGGCTCTGCAACCAGACATTTAATGGTGTTTATGGGCAGCCAGCATCAGACTTCTTGAAGGTGGTGACATGAGCCTAGAAACTCCACAGCAGTTGTGTCAATTAATGTGGTTCCTACCAGTACCTCCACCATGAAGTTAGACTCTCAGAAAGCTCAAGAATGGGGTGGAGCCAGCTGCCAAAGGCAAGTTTTAATCCTAGCCATGCTGTTTAGCAGATTTAAGACTCATCTGTGCAGAAAAAGATTCATATATACAGTAAAGACAGATAAATATGGAAAAAACAAACCTCTAAACAATTTACAGTGTGTTTCTGGCAGCACCAATTACTTCAGAGAGGTTGGTGGTCATCAAAGAGACTCTTTATAGAATTTGCCTTCAACGTGACAAGGCTAGTCATTTGGGCAAAAAAACTTCTCTTTGACTGCTTGATGGTATATCATGTGAACTGGACATGCCAGACCCACAGAAAAGTGACTGCTGAACCTTCCAAAAGAGGGGATGGTCCTTCAGGATTCCTGCTTCACAGAAGAAATTGTCAGATATTCTACAGGACACAGAAGAAAGCAACTGACAAACTTTTTGTTTCAAGGCAGAATAGATCTTCAAATTTTCCTGCTTAACTGAAAGGTCTATCAGATATTATGGGCCTATAGGCTGAAGATGGATGCCCCAACATTACAAAAGAACTTTGGGTAACAGTCCAGGCAATGAGATGTCTCTGTCATTTCTAGAACCTTGAAAGTTGCTTACAATGCACTTCCTGTTTACTTAGGTAATGTTATATCCTTATGGGGTCTTTGATGGAGTTAAAGACAGATAGTTATAGTTACAGTTTTCCTTAGTTATAATAAAATACAAATTAAATACAAAACTTTAGACTTAAAAGAGAGATGATAGAATATTTCCTTTAAATTTTGCCCAATACAAGTAGACTAAATATTATAACTATAATTCTTGATTGATAACTATTTTGTATATGTAATTTTACAACGTTAATGTTAATACCTTCCTTTTTAATTAGACAGAAAAGGGGAGATGATATGGGATGTTCTTCTGTATATGTGTTGCTTTTACTGGTTGATGAATAAAGTTGTTTTGATCAATTGCTTAGCAGAGCAAAGCCAGGTGGAAAATTTGAGCAGAGATATGTATAGAAGAGAATAGGCCAAATCAAAGCAACACCATGTAGCTGCTGAAGAAGAAAGATGCCAGAGCATTACTCGTAAACCATAGCCTTGTGGCAATATATAGATTAATAGAAATGTGTTAATTTAAGATGTAAGAGTTAGCTAGTGTGTGGTGTGGGATGTCCTTCTGTCTTTGTGTTGCTTTTATTGGTTAATGAATAAGGAAACTGGATTGGCCTACAGCATGGGAGGAGGAAGGCAGAGTTAGAGAGAAACCATGGAGCTGCCACCAGAGTCAGACATGCTGAGAATTTGCTGATAAGTCACTGCCATGTGATGAGACACAGTTTAATAAAAATGGGTTAAATTAATATGTAAGAATTAGCCAATAAGAATCTAGAGATAATGGGCCAAGCAGTGATTTAATCAATATAGTTTCTGTATGATTATTTTGGGTCTAAGTTGGCCGGGCGGCTGGGAACCAACAACAAATATGCCTGAGCCATTGGCCAAACAATGCTGTAATTAATATAGTTTCCTAGTCATTATTTGGGTCTGTGCAGCCGAGAAACGAAAGAACAGTGTCGGTCTTACAAGAAAGTCACAGAACAGACCCTTCCTCAGACTTTCAGAACATGGCCTTGAAAATCTTGATTTTGAGACAAATGTCTGAAGTTCTAAATGACTTAGTTTGGTGTATCACAGAAGCCCTAAACTAATCCAGCACCTCAGAGGTAACTCAAGGTCCTAGAGTCATATGAGCCTGGAAAATTCAAGGCCTAGTTATACTGGCTACAGGGATGACCTTAACCTTCACCCTGCTTATAGCTCTGCACTAAAGATTATACTCTCAACAATCAGTGCTAAACTGACTTGTGGGAAAATGTCATCAACTGAGATAATAATCCTTGAAAATCAGGGCAAGAATAATTAGTTTATTACTGCTTAGACCAAGAACTATGAAATTATATGTAATTTCATATATATATATAAAATAGTAAAAATAGGGGAAAGACTACCTACTGAGAACTGTTGGTAAGTATGAAGGACTTTCAGATTTAAACAATTACATTTTATACTACAAAGAAACAACAAAACAATGATTTTTTTATCATTTTCTCTCTATTTTCTTTCCTGTTAACAATTAGTCTTTTAACTGGCACACCCACAGAATATATTAAAATACACTTGGAGCTCTGTCATTTACTGAAAAACATTTGCTCCCTACCCCCGCTCTTGTTCCTTCACACTTCCTTCCAACTGGTTATGTAGCTAGTGCTAAATATGCTTTTAATATTTTGTAAAATACAGAAAATTATTTGTAAAACGTAAATTGCCAGTGCAGTTTCAAATCTGTTAATAAACAAGTTTTTAGACAGTTTATAATCCTACTTTCTTCTCTATGAGTGCTAGATTTTAGTTATCTATTATGTCTAATAAAGTGGATTTTGAGAAAGAAAGAAAGAAAGAAAGAAAGAAAGAAAGAAAGAAAGAAAGAAAGAAAGGAGAAATGGAGGGAGGGAAGGAAGGAAGGAAGGAAGGGAGAGACAGAAAGAAAGAAAGAAAGGAAGGAAGGAAGAAAGGAAGAAAGAAGAGAGAGGGAAGGAAGGAAGAAAGACAGAAGGAAGGAAAGAAGGAAGGAAGGAAGAGAGAGAGAGAAAGAAAGAAAAAGAGGGAGATGATGACATGGTTCAGTTGGTAAGATGCTTGCTGCATCTCTGGAATATACATGCTGATATGATAGAATGGGGTCCTGCAAATTGTTCTCTAACTTCAGTACTAACGTTTCTCAACCTCATCTTCCTCCACACAATAAATAAGTAAAAATCAACAAATATTCTTTAAAATGAAGTGATAAAATCATATAACTTACCATAAATACTTGGGGAGATACACTTTGCATTTCCTGAAGTTCACTAGCCTCAAATACTTAACTTGTTTATTGACGTTTCTAAGAAGCAAGCCTGCAGTGGATATTGTGTACATAGATTGCTTTAACATGAGCTATGCATTTTTTGAGAAGAGTGAATTTAAAGAAGATGGTTGGTCAACCACCCCCTTTTCCTCTTACTGACTCTTTTAAATTTTATTCAACTAGTGATCGTTTTTCAGTTTATGGGGATCTTTATTATAGCAATTAAGTCAGTTTTTATGTTGCTGTATACCAAGAACAGTCTAATTACTTAATGTGGCTCACTCAGGCAGAGGGTCAAGATGGGCTTGCATGCTAGAAGACAAGTTTCTCTCACTCATATCTATCAAGTATCATGCTTCACTTCATCTGCTTCTTGGGGGAACCCAAATGAAGACCAAAGTAAAAGGATGAAGACAACAAAATGTGCCAAGCAAGGAAAGGAAGACATACGTCCTAAGGACATCAGTGAATTTCTACATGAATCTGAGTTTGTGTAGGTACATAATGTAGTCATTTCATAAAATTTCATTTTATGTGGCAGGAAGCTTCATGATGCACTAAAGGATAATTTTATGAATGAATACTTTGGAAATAAATGACACCTTATCCATTAAGGTGCTAGTCACCAAACCATGTATTGATTAAAACATGAACCAAAGTAAAATGTCCTTTGAGAAGAACACGAGCTATGATCCTGTCTCCAGCCTTGGTTGGTGGAGGTTGCCCACTGGCAGCACTGTGTAATCTGATAAAGCTAGCTGGTTAATCACAGTCTTCTCTGGGAAGTACAAACCACCTGTCATTTACTGAGTGCTGCTTAGGAAACACACATACTTCCCTAATATTTTATGTGTAATATACCCAATCATTCACCTACAATTTCCCATAAAATATGCATAATTAACTCTACTTCCTCAAGAGGGAACTGAAGTGTAGACAAACTAAGAAACCTCACTGGAACACACCAGGTGGTGAAATGTAAGGTTGTCAGTTAGCCCAGACATTTATATTCAAAATACTTATTTTTGAAGAAATATTTTTCATGGGTAAACGGAAGTCAGAAATATCATACTGATAAAAATAATGATTTTTTTCCTAGAGAAAATTTAATAATAGAATTCTTATGGAGTTGAATGTAAGTATGTATCTAGCTTAATACACATCTGGGGGAGGGCAAGGAGATCTGAAGCAGGGCAATGGAGCCCTTGCATATAGTTATAGGCATTTTTGAACCACTGGATGGGCTGTGGATGCTGGGACCTGAACTATAGCTCTGATAGAGCAGTGAGCACTCCTAACTACTGATCTATCTCTCCAGATATGAGGGAATTAAATTTACCTTGACATTGAATCAGGCTTTCTTAATGCAGTTCTTTTTCTATTAACATGGGTATTATCTTTAGCAAAACTTTCTTTAAAAAATAATGAGAATTTGTATAGATGACTGCTGTATTTACATCATTTTCTCCCTTCCTTTGAACCCCCAACTCATACCCAAATCTCTCCAGCTCCCTCTCTAATTCATAGACTTTTATTCTTTAATCATAATTCTCTCTCTCTCTCTCTCACACACACACTATACATGCACGCACACATGCACACACGTGCACACTCACACACATGCACACATGGTGCGGGAGAATTGTCTGTATTCTGTCAATTATATTTTAAATAAATCCTGATTGGCTGATAGCCAGGCAGGAAGTATAGGTGGGACAACCAGACAGAAGTAGAGGTAGGGCAATGAGAACAGGAGTATTCTGAGAAGAAGGAAGCTCTCTCCACAATCCTGCCCAGACCACCAAAGAAGCAGGATGTGACCTACCCCGCTGAAAAAGGTACTGAGCCATATGGCTAACATAGGTATGAATAATGGGTTAATATAAGCTACAAGAGCTAATAAGAAGCCTGAGCTAATGGGCCAATTAGTTTATAATCTTTTGGATACTTCTGTGTGATTTTCTTTGGGGCTAAGCGGCTGCGGGAACTGGGCAGGACAGAAACCCTGACAAGCAGGCCCTCATGTTACACACACACACACACACACACACACACACACACACACACACAAACAAACAAAAAACGCACTGAGTTCATTTAGTGTTGTTCATAAGCATATGTGTTTATAGTTCTGCTGGATAGTTTTATGTCAACTTAACCCAAGCTAGAATCATTTGGAAAGTAGAAACCTAAATTGAGAAAATGCAAAACAGGTTGGCAAGTCTGTGTTACATTTTCTTAATCAGTGATTCATATGGAAAGTCCTAATCCATTGTGGGTGGTGTTACCCCCAGGCAGGTCATCCTGGGTATTTAAAAAAGCAGGCTGAGAAAGTCATGGGGAGCAATCATATAAGAAGCACTCATTCATTTCTGGTCTCTGCTTCAGTTCCTGTCTCCAAGTTTCTGTCCTGTGAGAATCTTCCCAGACTTCCCCCAATGGAAGGTGTCTTCTCTTCCCCTGCCTGTTTCCTGTGCTATAATGAGATTCTTCAGATTGATGTAGCTTCACTAGTCTCTTGTCATTCTTGCTGTGTGCTTTGGTACCATCTCCATGAGTTATTCTTGAGACTAAGTGTTGTTAGGTTTGTCACAGATGCTTTCTTCTGGCACTTTTATCATTGCAAGGCCTTCCATTTACAGATAATTCTTTGCAGTTGAATTTTGTGCATATTTTGTGAATGTTCCATATTCAATTTCCCCAGTGCCAGTTATTGAAGAGACTGTTCCCTGGCTATTGTTTACTCCTGGCATCCTTTTCAAAGATCAGCTAACTGGTCACGGTTTAGTTACAGGCATTCCCTGTTCTCACAACAGTTTCATAGAGTTTTGATTACTGTGCCTCTCAGAAAGCACTATCCTTCCAGCTCTGTTCTTGCCCTTAAGATTTGGAACAATAAGCATTTTAGAATTGTTTTTGTGCTTTCAAACATGTCATTAAAATTCTGGTAGGGATTACATTAAATCTAGAAACTGCTTTGGTAAAATATTTTAATAATAAATATAATTCATGATCGATAGTCTTTCTGTTCATGTCTTTTTTGAGCAATGCTTTTTGGGCTTTTAAAAATGGGCTTCCTTCCTTCCTTTCTTTCTTTATCTTCCTCTTCCTCTTTTAAAAACCTTAATTTATTTGTGTTTTGCCATGGCATACATGTGGAAGTCAGAGGACAACTTGTGAGAGTCCATCCTCTCTCTGCCATGTGGGTCCAAGGAACCAAACTCCAGTTGTCTCACTTGATGGTCAGTGCCCTTGCATGCTAAATGGTTTCCAGGTTTAATTGTATAATGTATTGCCTTCTTATTTAAGTAAACTGTGATATAATCTCTTTTAATATTGTAAGTGGGATTTTTTCCCTAATTTCTCTTATTCTTATTAATATGTGGAAATGCAGTGGCTCATTTGAATGTTTGTTTGTTTTTATGTTGATTTTGTGATCTGAAACAGAACTAAATTCATTTCTAATATCCAGCAGAGAGGTAGGATGTGTGTGTTTTTGTGTGTGTGTGTGTGTATTGTGAAGGATGGGTGATCTTTAGAATTTCCTTTACATGGATAACATGAAATTTTTACTTCTTTTTCAATTTTGATGCCATTTAAATTTTGAATTTTTTAAATGGCAAAGGTTTTATTTATCCTATGCATGGCATATGGTTTTAGTTGTGGGATTTTTGTATTTGGCCTTTATAATATTGAAGAAATTTCATTTTATTCTGGTTGTGGACTATTTTAATTATAAAAGTGTATTGAATTTTGTTAGACACATTGAATCAGATGCTTGTGCAGTTAGTAGACTTGCTCTCTTGATGTCACACATCACTCCGATTGATTACAGTTAGTCTAACCATCTTAGCACCCCAGAGATAAACCCAACTTCTCCTACTTCATGGTCACTTTAAAGCACTGTTGATTTGGCCTAATAGAAGCTTTTTGTCTGTTTTCATCTGGGAGACTGGCTTGGGGTTTTCTTGTACTGTCCTTTTCTGTCTTTGATGTGAGAGTAATACTAGCCTTATAAAGTCAATTTGGAAGTGATCTCTCCTTTCCAGTTTTTGGAAGAATTTTAAAAGGATTGACATTAATATTTTAAATGTTCGCTATAATTTACCATTAAAACCATGTGGCCCTGGGCTTTTCCTTTTTGGCAGCATTTTGATTGCTAATTCAATCTTCTTACTGGTTGTGGGCTATTCAGGTTTCCCTTGATTTTTTTTCTTGATTGAAATTGGAAAGTCTAGGAATTTGGTCATTTGTTCTACGTTATCCAATTTGTTGACATATGTTTTGCACAGTAGCTTCTTTTTCTTTTGTCCTTTAATACAAAATGCCCTATTAGTTTTCCTTAAAAAAATTCCCAATTTGATTTTGTGTATGTGTATGCATGTATGTGTGTGTGTGGGGGGGTGGGTGTGGGTGTGTGTGTGTGTCATTTTTTCAATATCCTGTTTCATTTGTATTTGCTCTGGTCCTTATTATTTCTTTCCTATTGATAATTTTGAGTATAATTTATCCTTTTTGAGTATAATTCCTTGAGGAATAGAACTGATTTGTTTGAAACGTCCTCACTTTAATCTAGGTATTTATAATCCTAGACTTCCATTTTAGTACTGTTCCACTTCACTGTGTTAGTCTTGGCCTGTGTTTTCATTTTCCTTTGGGATTATTCTCTGCTTTTTCATCTTGTATCTTTTGGTATTTTATATATCTGTAAAATTTACAGGCGAATTTTCAGCTTTTGATTTCTTGTTTCATTATATTATAGTCACAAAGGATACCTGGGATGATTCAGTCCTTTTATGTGGTCACACAAGGACTCTGCTCTGGAGGGGTTTCCTGGGCACTTCAGGAGAATGCCCTGTGGTCATTTGAAAGAAAATGACAGCCAAAGGGAGTGGCACTATTAGGAGGTATGACTTTGTGAGTAGGTGTGGCTTTGTTAGAGGAACTATGTCACTCTGGGGGTGAGCTTTGAGGTCGCCTTTGCTCAAACCATGCTCAATGTGGTACACTGTTTTCCTTTGTAAGAGTTGCTGTGATCATGGTGTCACTTCACATTAATAGAAACCTAACTAAGACAGAAGTTGGTAGCAGGACTGGGGGATTGCTGTGATAGGCTTGACTTGGCTTTTGTTAGAAGGAATGTAGACTTTGGGACTTTACTTTGGATTAGAAAAGCAGTTGAAAATATTAAGTGGGGTCTTAGTGGGCCATTTTAATAGGAAGATGAAAGACTGTAGTGCTGAGGGTAATTTGAACTGTGGGGACCTGGTTCAACAGTTTCAGAGGAAAAGAAAGTTAATATGTGACCTAGAGACTATTCTTGTGATATTTTGGTGAATATGGCTGTTTTCTGCTCTTGTCAAAAAAATCTTCCAGAGGCTAACTTGAAGAGTTTTGGATAAATCGCATTTGCAGAAGAGATTTCAAAACAGCCTGGTGTGGACTATATTATCCTATGTGGTTATTAATGGCCATGAATATGCAGATCTATACTGAAAAGAAACAAGCTGGGAAGGAAAAGTTATAAAATGTACAATTTGAGGAGAAAGAGGACACAAGAAAGTAGAATGGAGCTAAGTCCTGTGTTCAAGGAGAAGGAGATAAGCAGATTAAAGAAAATCCTTTTGTTCAATGCAATAAAGACAGTGGTGACCTTAGGTCAAGATCCCACCCAACTAAGCTTCCACCTTGTGAAAAGAAATTAAATAAAAGCAAAGATTCTGGTGTGGTGGTACATGTAGTGGTAACCCCAGCACTGCGGAGGCAGAGGCAGGCATATCTCTGTGTTTGAGGCCAGCATGGACTACAGATCAAGTTTCAGGACAGTCAAGTTTAGGCAGTGAAGAAAGCCATAAAAAACAGAGCTGGTGAAGATATAATTGAACAAAAGGACCCTGTTCCAGCTCCAGCAAGCAGCAGAACTTGGCAGCTTTGGCCATGTGGTTTTGAGTTTAGAGTCCAGTATAGGCAGAATATTCTGTCTCACCAGCCAGCACTCAAATAATCACACAGAGATTTGTTATTAATAATAAATGCTCAGCCAATAGTTTAGGATTGTTCCTAACTAGCTCTTATGACTTAAGTTAAACCATTTCTATTAGTTTACTTGCTGTCATGTGGCTCATTGCTTGTTACCTAGTCTTGTATAGGTCCTGCTTCCTCTGCATCTGGCTGTTGACTCTACCCTTCTTCATCTCAGAAAACTCTCTTCCTGTCCACAAGTCCCGCCTAATCTCTTCCTACCTAGCTATTGGCCATTTAGTACTTCAGTAAATCAATGAGAGCAACACATCTTTATAGTGTACAAAAAGATTGTTTCACATCAGTCAAAGATTAAAGAAAGGGGTTTTGGAAGTTCCCTCTATGGATAAGGAAAGCTGCTGAGGGCCAGCATGTGTCAGAGGTGTCCCCACATGGAATCCTAGAGAGGTTATTATGTGAAGCTGTGAAGGTGAAGCCTGCATTGTCTTGAATTTTGTTGGAGATGCAGGAGCTGTGGGATACCTGCTGAGGGGAGCTGATAACAGAGAGTAGAAACAGCCCAAGAAAAAGAAGTATGCTACAGTCAACAAAGCTTTGAGGAGATGGAGATCTGGAGAGAGTTTTGACATCAAACTTGAAGATGTAGAGTTTGGAGTTTGCCCAGCTTGATTTTAGTCATGCTTTGGTCCAGTCTTTCCTCACTATGGTCCCTATATTTTGGAATGCGAATGTGTATCCTTTGCCATTATATATTGGAAATATGTCATCTGCTTTTGAATTTTGATTTTACAGGGGTTTACAGTTAAGAAGAGATTTTGATTTTAGATTTTAAAATAAATTTGAGACCATTAAAGAGTATGGGAACTTTTGAAGTTGGACTGAATGCATTTTTGCTTTATGATGTGGCTACAAGCATTTGGGTATTTGGGGACCAGTTATTGGAATACAACAGGTATAAAAAAATCCCAGCTTCTTATGCTGTTCATTGAATAGCCAGAACATTGGACAAAGTCTTCCCTACTGCCATCTTCAGAAGGCAGGAGCTGAGAGTCTTCCTGTTCTATGTGTCTCTGTGATGGAAGAAGGCTCCATGTTTCAGAGGTGTTTCAAAGTGTCTTTGATTGAATTAGTGTTGTTCCATGGGTGTGTGCAACACTAAGTTCATTTCTGAATTTCTCACAGAAAGAAATTATCCAGGTACTGTTGAATTGTTTCGTGTAAAAAAAAAGTTTCCACGTCTTTGTATTTCTGCATTATCTTGATTTCACTTTCCTCATACTTTCTTTTATAATGATTATAATTTATTTTTTATTGAGTGTTTTATCATTCAAAGCAGTTATAGTGCCTGTGAGATACGTGTCTTTGCCTCTTCTCACTCTCAAAGTGTTCATCTTGGTTTATGGTAATTACCACCAATTATAATTTGTGTAATATTACTTAAAAGTTATGCATAAGTGCAGCAATCAATAAAAATTTATAGTGTGAAAGCAGCACAGTCATAAGATAGAAGAAGGTTTTGTGACTATAAAATTTTCAAAACTCAGTATTTCAGGGAAATAGTCTTTCATAGAAAGAACATAATGGCTCTTACAGTAGCTTAAAAATACATTACAAATCAACAGAAAATATAAATAATGGATTTACAGAGATCAGAGTAAACACTAAGAGCATTTTCAAGTTATTACAAAGAGAAAATCTGTATCGAAAGCCACAGACACAGATGATGACTAAAGAGCATGGGAAGGAGCTCCCAGTCCAGGAAACGGAGCAGACTCACTCTCCGATTGCTATTGTCAAATACAATTAAAACTATGTATATTATATTATAAAGCAAAATACAAAAGTCTGTAAAAGGCAGAGAAAAGCCAGATCAGCTAGCCACTTCCACCCTAGAGCAACAAGAAGTACTCTTTTGTAATTTCTTTCTTCCTATAAATTTCAGTCACCTGAACAGGTTCAGAACCCCAAAATGTCAACAGATGCCAATAAACTAAGGCAAACAGCTTCCAATCAGATCCAGTCTTTTTACACGGAAGGAAAAACAAATCCCATAACTTCAGCCTCACAAAGTAAACACAGTCCAAAATCTTTACCATTGCTAGTCTGAAAATAGATTTCCCTACTCATGCCCCTAAACCTTCTCTGTGGGTGTCAGAAAAGGTTGTGTAGCAAGTTGATTATTGTTCTGCCATAAAGAAAAGCTGAAAGAAATTTTCTCCAGAAAAATCAGTTTCTGGACAGAAATTATGAAGTAAAGAAAATTTGAATAAATACCAAACCTTCCTCTTAAGCTTTTCAATTATGTTTGGCAGTCAAAACAAAAAAGTCACATTTTCTGAACTTATTTTAAAATATCCATACAAAGTAAATATGTAAAATAATTATAATTTAAAAATTAGAAGGTAAAGGGTTTAAAGATAGTTCAGATTTCCATACAGTTGGTAAAATGACAAGACCAGTAGACTCTGATATTGCATATTATATAACACATGGCATAACACCTAAGAATGTTACACAAAGAGATAGACCCTTGTTGTGGAATATCAATTTAACTGGGATACTGCGGAACAATCTTTGTACACTGTACTCTCATTGGTTAATAAAGAGTTGAGTGGCATGTAGCTGGGTAGGAAGAGATTGTGAAGCAGGGTCAGACTAGGAGGACACTGGGAAGAAGAAGGACAGAGTCTGAAGAGACGCAAGCCAGACACAAAGGCACCAAGTTATGGAGAAAGTGGGGTAACAAACCATGAGCTGCGTGGTAGAACTTAGATAAGAATATGGGTTGATTTAAATTGTAAGAGCTAGTTAGTAATAAGCCTAAGCTATCTGCCAAGCATTTATTATTAAAATTAAGTTTCTGTGTGGTTATTTTGGAGCAGCTGCCAGGACCGAGAAACTCCACCCAGAAATGGTGTCAAATGTGGGGCAGGAATTTTCACATAAAACCTAACAAAGCTTTAAGAAAAATATTCCAAGTGCACAAAAATGGAGCCAAATGCAGCTTCCTGATAACTTCCTTTTTTGGGTAGACTCTGTTTTCTAACAGCAAAGAAAGGCATGGCTCCTTTATGAGGCAGCTGCATGGTATAGTCCTAATTGCAAACACATGTGCAGCTCTTTTAAGAGGGACTGCTACTGAACAATTAAATGGGGTTCATGAACAATGGGAAGAGTGCTATTCAATGACAGATTGAGCCCCCAAACTTCCCAGAGCTGGGACAGTAAATATGGCTTCTGCTGGTACATCCACCATGAAGCTAAGCTCACAGGGAACCGGGGGGGGGGGGGAAGCCAGTTGCCAATGCCATGTGCCAATGAATGCAATAAAATGAGTTCTGCCAGTGAAAAACATAGTAGATTAAGATTCATCTCGTGCGATCAATAAACAATACAGATGCTCAATAAAAACAGATCCAGGAGGGGAAAAAACTCTAAAGAGTTAAAGTGTGTCTAAAAATATACATAGCTTAGGGAAAATAAAGAGAAAGGGAAGAGACAGTCATAGATTAAAATATGGTTTAAAAATAGTAAAGTTCTTAAAAAGGAAGTAAAGTAATAATTTTAAAAAGCCACATAAAGATGTGAAATACACAAAAAGTATGGTTTCTGTATGCTATTATGCTGTCTTTGAATTTTTGAGTGCTACTAAATGAGCAAAACTGCTAAGAAACATTGGATTATGGAAATTTCTAGATTTAACTAGCCTTATATATTTTAAAGTTATCTTGATTTCAAAATGGAAATAAAAAGGTGTGTTGCTTTGGGAAAGAAATTGTGTTTTTGCTTCCATTGGAAATGAGAGGCTTTGAATTCATTCCAGGTTAAAGAAAATCAGGTTTGAACAAGGAAGACACACTGAAAAATCCTGTCTTCAGATATAAAAAAATAAATAAAAAAACCCTACAAAACATGTAACATATATTTTACCTGCTCAAACATTAAAAAAAAATATCATCTTTGTCTAACTTGTGTACAACACATAGTCTATACTTGTACTAATAATAATGTATGCTAACTTTAAAAGTTTATGTGTTTTCAGAACAAGGGGACCAAATATCAATGAGAACAAATGGCCCAGGTAATCTAGCATCTCAAAATGCCTGTTATAGTTTCTTCAGAGTTCTGAATCTAGAGCAGCTTCAAGGCTTTTGGCTGAGATGGTCTAGCCTCACAAGCTACTCCAGCAAAGACTTAATCATTATCATAATTTCCCCAGGGTCCCTCAAAGACTCCAATACCCCCAAACAATAGGAAGTAGTCTAGAGAATGACAATAACCACACTCCCAAGATGGGTTGTGTATGTTTAATAATATTTAAGGGGGTTGGTTACAAATTGTTATTGATACTGATCTAAGTGAAAAAAAAAAGCTAAACAAAATAGTTAAGTTAAAATATTTCTTTCTAAAGGGGGTTATGATATAGGACTGTTAGGAAAAGTTGTAGATTATTGAATCTACTTTAATCTATAAAACAACTATTAATCTCAAACTATTTTATATTCGTATGGATTTTGGTTTATTGATATAAATTTAAAGTTTATTTTTCTATACTATGTATATGTTTCTACTTTTATTTGGGGTATTGTGCTTATGTGCATCTAGTTTATAATTAAGAAATATTGATTAATAGTCATCTACAATAGTCAAACTTATAGTCATATTGGGTATGTTTCTAAGGTTAAACAGATACATTTAGATAGATAGATGGTCTTCACACACTTCCAAGACCTACAGAATATGGCACTTAAGGTATTTAATAACGCAAGTCTTTTCATTACAGTGAGACTTGTTTACTACTGATAGCAGCAATTTACTTCAAAGGAAGATGATGGACACTGAATATACTCCATATAGAGTTTGATTTCTTTATGACCAAAGCTAGCCATTTGGGCAAAAGAAATACCCTTGATTCAATTTATGACAGTATACTGTCCAAACTGAACCAACAGGGCACTCACAAAAAATGTGACTGTCAAACTTTGCCAAGACAAGTTAGGATAGCTCTTCAAATTTTCCTCCTCTTCAAATATGCTTGTCAGATATACTAGACCCATAAACCAAAGTTGGATGCCCCAATGTTACAGAAGAATTTTGAGCAATTATCCAGGCAACTATATGTTCTTATTGTTATGCAATATTACATCTTTCTGGAGTCTTTGACGGAGTTAGAAACTAAATAATTAGACTAAAGTTTTGCTTTGAAGGTATGATAGGAAGTAAATTAGGTATAAAACTTTAGACTTTCAAAGACAAGATAAATAATAGAGTATTTTCTCTAATTTTGCCAAGTACAAATGGACTGGATATTGCAACTGTAATTCTTACTTGATAATAGTTTTTGTTGCTTGGAATCCTCAGAAAGAAGGGGGTATCCTGTCTCTACAAGTCCTCAGTTGAAAGGCCTTGAGCTCTGGTCTGCTCCCACCTTATATTCTGTGTTGAACAAAGGTACCACCACATGGTAAAGTATAGATAACAAATATGGGTTAATTTAAGACGTAAAAAACTAGTTAGTAACACATCTAAGATATTGACTGAGCATTTATAATTAATAATAAGTCTCCGTGTGTTTATTTGGGAGTGGGCTAGTGGTATAAAAAACTCCTACTACACCAGCCAGCTTCCAAATCATGACACAGAGACTTCTTATTAATTATGAAAGCTTGGTCTATAGCTTAGGCTTGTTTGTAACTAACTCTTAACAACTTAACCGGTTTTTATCAATCTACTTTTTACCTCATGACTTTTTTATCCTTACTCTGTACTGTCCCTTCTGCTTCCACTCTGTCTGATTATTGACTCTTTATGTCTCCACCCTTCTTCCCAGCATTCTCTCTGCCCTCAAAATCCTGCCTAGCTATTAGTCATTCAGTTTTTTTTTATTAAACCAATCTGAGTTTCAAATCTTCACAGTGTACAGAAAAGATTACTCTTGTCATGACCATCCTGAGATGGCCTGATGACAGGGGACAACCTCAGATAGGAAGAACTTGCCACATCCCCTGAGTGAGGCACAACTTTGAGAGGCAGTTATGGAGGGCAGCTTCATTCTTGATAGCTGGAAGCAGATCTGAGATTCTGTCAACTTAGAATAACCTGAGTTTGATTGCAATGAGCCTGAGGTCAGCAGGTGCATCAACATCTGGAGCCACCCTATTTGGCTGTCACTTCTGTAGAACCCAAGAAGCCTGAGCGCTAATTGACATTCTGAACCATGTCTTTCCAGCAGGGTGATACTGGGGAGCTCCTGAAATAGCAAAGATGAGTCCTCAACCTGTACAGATAGCAGGCAAGGTGAAACAAATGCAACACATCTTTAAATAAGTAGATGCAGTACAAACAAATGTAACACATCTTTACATCTTTAACAAAGGCAGCATAGAGAAATGTAGCACAACTTCATAGTTAAAGTAATATTCCGCAGCATATACAGGAACACATCTTTGTCTACTTAAAATAATATTCCACAATAAACCACCTTAAGAAAAGGCTATTCATTATTCATTAAGAAGATCCCAGAATAAAAAATAAAAAGATATTCAAACCAGCAGGTGTGCAAACTGTAACACAGAAACACAAGAAACATAGCAAAAATAACAAGATTCTTCCAAAAGATCATCATTCCACAGCTACCAAATTCAAAAATTGTCAAAACAGGTAAACTGTCATATGGATATATCAAAAGTTCACCAGACTGTATAAACCAATAAATGAATTTGATCTAGGATTTGAAGAGAAAAGTAAGCAAGACTGAGGAACGTCAGCAATGTGGATGAAGGCATCATTAGTATGGATAAAAAAGAAACATGAAGAAAATGCGGTAGCAAACTGACATTTTGAAATAAAATCAAACTGAGGGGTCAAAAATGAAAATTTCAGAGAATTGAATAGAAAAGCACAGTGGAAAGAACCACCAATAGACTCTTTCAAGCAGGAGAAAGAGCCCTGGGAATGAAGGACAAACCTAGTTCAAACCTCAGTAAAATCAAAAACAAGTGTGATCAGGTATTCACAATCACTGGGATACAACCAAAATAACATACACCCTAATAACTCCAGGCTACTCAATGAAATTACAGCTCCCCTCAAATAGCTCCCAGTTGTAGAATGAAATAGATACACAAACACAAGTTGCATTAAGAACTCTCTATAAATATGATCAGAGAGGAAACTTTGAGCAGCATATGCATATCACAGTCATAGCATAAAAGATAGAGAAGAGGAAGAAAGTCTCAATATTGGAAGTGTAGAAAAGAATAAAGTTCATGGGAAAATTGGATAAAGAAAAGAGATATAGGAAGAATTCATCATGGCTAACACACTAAGTCACCAAAACCATGATACAGATGGAAGAGAAATAAATGCAAAAACAATAATCAACTCAACCAATCCAGAAAAAAAACAAGACAATTACAGTAAGCATCTTTCAATAGCAATAAGATGATATAGCAAGAATACACATAAATGCACTAAATATTGAGGCTTTCAATTCTATAAAAAAAAGAATAACAGATACATGAATGAGAACACCCAAGAGGGGTGATACACAATATTGGGTTTCAATATCCCATTCTCCTCCTTTGATAGGGCATCCCTACTAAAGTCAACACAGCAATATCAGAGTTAAAGTGCACCAAAAGACAAGTGGATTTGCCAACAAAATACTTCATCCAACAATGCATATTCTTCTAAGGAGTCCACAGAGCCTTTTCTAAAATGGCTCATATTTCAGGCCACAAGGCAAATGTTAACAAATACTGAAGAACTAAAACTCTAGATTCAAAGACTGGGATGAGAACTTACAAGCTCAGAGAGGTTGACTATCTACTAGATAACCTTCTCTCCTTGCTGTCATCTCTCAAAAAGCATGTCCTTCCACTCCACCAAAACAAGTCCGTCCACTCAAAGTCCTTCCCCAACTACTTCCGGTGCATCTCTCTATCTCTTCCAGATGCCCTCTGATTACTTTCTGTCAACTAGTTGCTAACTCAGCCTCCTGACCCAAGGTTAATTTTATTTAACTAATGCAAGTGCAAACACATGGTTCACAGTGTGATCAAATATCCCCCAACACTTGGGAAATCTGGGGAAAATAAATAAATTCCTAGATACATGTGACCCATTCTACCAAAATTAGGTCAACAAAATATACACAGTTTAAATGAACCTATATTAAGCAACGGAGGTTGAAGACAAAGCCAACCTACAAAGAAAATTCAATAATCAGATGGAACTTGCTGAATTCTACAAACATTTAAAGAACTACTAACATGAATACTCTTGAAAAGTGTCTGTAAAAATAGAAATGGAAAGTATAGCACCATGCATATTCTATAAAGCCAGTATTACTTGACACTAGAACTATATGAGAACACAATGAAAATGAATATGTGTATAGACATATATCATATATATATATATATATATATATAATATATATATATACATATATTTCCCTGAGAACTATAGATGCCAACATTCTCAATAAAATCTTGTAAATGGTATCTAAGGTCAGATTAAGAATTTCATATACCATAACTAAGGTGTTTTATTCCAACTGCAAGAGTGTTTCAGCATATACAAATCAGCTTAAGAACAGTGATGTGGGATTCCCCTCTGTATGCTTTGAATATCATTGATTAATAAAGGAATTGCCTTAGGCTTATAGCATAGCTATAGGGGAACAAAGCTATAGGTGGGAAAAACTAAATGGAATGCTGGGAGAAAGGAAGAAGAGTTAGAGAGAAGCCATGGAGCCCCGCTGGAGCCGGACAGAACTTTACCTGGTAAGCCATTGCCACATGGCAATACACAGATTAATGGAGATGGGTTAAATTAATATGTAAGAGTTAGTCAATAAAAAGCTAGAGCTAATGGGCCAAGCAGTGTTTTAATTAATACAGTTTTTGTGTGATTATTTCAGATCTGGGCAGCCGGGACAAACAAGCAGTCTCCTCACAACAGAACAAAAATCACATGATCATCTCAATAGATGCAGAAAAAGCCTTTATTCTGTGACATTATTCCTAGGGAAACATGAACACATGTCTACTCACCCCAGATAAGGAACCAACAACAGACTAAAATACAGCGAGAAAAGAGGAAGAGATATTAAGAGAGGGGAAATGGGAAAAGGAAACATAATGGGACATGTATGATATGGAAGCTGTAGAGAACATTTAGGGAGAATAAAAAGTACAGTAGAAGTAGGTTAAGGGAGAAGGGAAGGGCTGCAAAGGAAGGGAAAGAATTAAATAATGTCTAGTAACACATAAGCATCATAAGGAAACTCACTGCTTTATATGCTAGTTCTTAAAATTAAAAATAATTAAATACAACAAAGATAATATATAAAATATGTCCTTGCAATTATTAAAAAGCATGTATAGAGAAACAAAAATAGAAGGAATGAGTTCCAAATGGAGAAGTAAAATATATATTTAATCTCTAACATCCTGATAATTATACTCAATTCATATAGTATAAATGCCCTGATCCAAAACAAGAAAAGAAAAAGAAAAGGAAATTATGAGAATGGATGAGAATGAATGGCCCAACTGTATGCTGTCTACAGAAAACTATTATTTAGAAAATTAAAAGTAAAAGATAGAATAAGACATAATATGCAAATATTAAGCAATAGGAAATGTTAAATTAATATCAGATAGATAAAATTGTATTTCATGAAATTTCTTCTGTCAAAGCTGTATGTTGCATGTATGGTTATACCACAATCTTATTATTCACCCATTGAGGAAATTCTGTTCATTTTCACCCCAAGTTTTGACTAATTATACATAAAGGTATACAAAATCTCTGTGCATATGATGTTTTTGTGTGAGATAAAATTCTGATTGCTCAATAAAATAGCAATCTTGAAAGCTTATATATGATATGATTCCATTTATGTAATATTCTTACACTGACAAAATAATAGAAATGAGAAAACTTATTGGAAAATGTTGTTTGTTTGTTTTGTTTTTTGTTTTTTTTTTTTTTTTTTACTTTTTTTGAGACAGAGTTTCTCTGCAGTTTTGGAGCTTGTCCTGGAACTAGTTCTTGTAGACCAGGCTGGCCTCAAACTCACAGAGATCTGCCTGCCTCTGCCTCTGCTGGATTAAAGGTGTGCACCGCCACCACCCGGCTTTGGGAAGCCTGCAGTAAGAGAGAAGGTACCTCTGTAGCATGTATAAACAGGACTGCCAAGATTCTGTTGAATGGTCAGTTTCACTGGGATTTTAAAAGACAGTAGCAGATGGAAGATGTGGTAAAGGTTAGCTGTATTATTTCTTACGAATAAATGAAAATATGTAATTATTTAATTATTTTCAGATTAAAGTTTCAAAAGTAATGTAGGCTAAAATGATTCATAAAATAAAATTAGGGGGGAAGCAAACACAGAAAATTGATTGTAGATAAAATGTTACATGATAAAGATCAAAACATGGAAGAGAAGGGGTGGAGAAAAGGAAAGTGGAATTTAGTCAGCCGCTGAAAATGCTGGGAGGGGTCGGGGCGTAGAACCCAGGGGAAAAATTTATATCCTCAAGAGGGTGCTCTTGAAGGGGGCTTGGGGGAACCTCTCCCAGCCCTGCCTTCGTGGTGAGCAGCATGTCGTGACATGGTGTCCTTGATGCCATGTTCTGCCTTGCCATAGACCAAGATATACCAAGCCAGCCAATTACATACTAGATGCCTCTGAAAGCATGAGCCAAAATAAAAATATCCTCTAGGAAATTGTTTATTTGGATATTTGTGTACAGTGACAGAAAGTTGACCAACATAGTATTCCCCCTTTTTTTAAAAAAAAAATATTTTTTTTGAAACTAAAGTGTAATTTTAACAGTTTTCCTGCCTCCACTTCCTCTCTAACCTGTCCTGCTTTGTTCTTTCTCAGACTCACGGCCTCCTTTCTTTAACACGGTGATCTTTTCAGAGCACTTATCTGCCATCAAGCTTTGTTATGGATAATAGTGCTAGGGAAATGAACACACTAAAGCGTTCTTTTCTCTAAGGGTGCCAATGTTCTCTTGAGCTTTTTAAGCAATAAATTTACAGGATAATTTCTAGCACTGACAAATACTTCAAAGAGAGCAATGCAGAATTTATAATACTACTGCTATCTGGGGAAAGTATGTGTACCCATCTGAGGGAGTGGTACCTAAGAAGGGGCATTTATCTTAAGAAAGATGCAAATCCAAGATACTTTTAGGGAAAGGCTGGGTGAGAAGCCATAGGAAATATTGATTCTTATGAGGCACAGTTCCTACCCAGAACCCCCCAGCCACACTTACATTCCTGTTCTGTGACAAGTGGCAGAAACAAATGCCTAAATATCTTGAATCATTAAATTTTGGGGGTCTCCTGTATCTTAGTATTTCAATCTGATTTCTCATAGGTATTCTTTAAGATAGAAAAAAAATTGATTTAAGCACATTTTGCTGTTAAGGCACTAAGCTATGTAAAGGCAATAAGCTACATTCTCTCTCCTATTCCCAGCCGCACTGTGGGGGGTGGTATGGGAGGGCATGTGCCTGCACATGAGTATGTGTGTAAGTGTGTGTGTGTATGTGTGTGTGTGCGTGTGTGTGTGTAGCAGCTACGGAGTCATTAATGCTTTGTTTATTCCCATGGGAGGCCTGCCCCTTTCTGAATGGAGACAGAGGAGGAGTGGGGGCGGGGTAGAAGAGAGGTGGGGTGAGGGAATGGGTAGAGAGGAGGAAGGGGACTCTGTGTTTGGTATGTAAAATAAATGAAAAAATTAATTAAAAAAACACAATCAGAGAGAAAATAGAAAATTATGGAAGTGTTGTATGGTAGAAATCCAGAAATTAGGTTCCTGGAAGAAGGACTTGGTCAACAGTACTGAAAACCAATGAAATGTTAAAATAAAAAGCAGAGTCTAAAAAAAAAAACTTAGAAACATGGAAATCAGGCACAACCTTAAAAAGAGTAACCTCCCTAGCGCAATAGCGGCACTGCTGTGGGATAACCGGTTACATTCTGCATGGATATAGGCCTGCTCCATGGAAGAAACACGTACCTGATACTGCAAACCTAGGCAAAACCCTCAGCTTGATGACATCACAGGCCTGAGAACCGAGGGGACTGCTGACTTTTGACTTAATGTCCCAGTCAGATGCATATGGATGGTGCAACCTTGCAGAGGGGACAAACTGCTCTGCCAAGGCTGGTGAACTAACTATATCCTTTAATGTGTAGACTGGATAAGTGAAAAAGAGACCAAAAGTGTTATAAAGCTTAGCCGTGTAAAATTAAGAATGAAGGGGAGTTGTGACGGTCTGTTTCTGAAGGAAGCAAACTCCAGAAACAAGATGAGCAGACTCACAATAGTATGCCTATTCCCTTTGACAAAATATGTTCCTACTGGCGGACATTCGAAACTTATTAAGAAACGTATGATAGCACAAAGACAATATTAATCTGTATATTACATACCACTGGAGCAAGATGATGCCATCCAAGAAATAAAAGATGCTAGCTTAGGTAGTGGCAGCCAAGACTCATGTGGAAGCTATGTCTCTCCACAAGTAAAGACTGAAATAAGATCCTCTTTGTCTCCAAGTGAACCTACTTACTTAAAATGGTTTTCTTCCCTCCCAGCCTCTCGGCTGTTCTAACCCAGTTCATGTACGTTTGTTGCATATCAAACCTTAACCATCCTTGGATGAACTTTTTCTCTTCCTTCACTTTGAAATATATTTAGCATATTTTCTGCACTAGCTGTTTGAGAGTTAATTAGAAATTAATTGTGGCCCCTCTCCTATTGTAATTTCAGCATTGTTCTTCTAGTCCTGGGATTGAACTTCTCAGCATTGCTTGAAACCCCACCCTGCGGTGGGAACACTGTCATAAACAGGTAGTGTTTGGGATGCTTAGGGGCGCCCCAGCCCCATCTGTCCTCACGTGCCTTTGGAGGAAAAGAATGCCCCTCCACAGGCCAGCAAAGCCACTGGAGTTGCGATTCTTTTTTGACTGAGAAGAAGACACTGAAAGCTGAAAAACAAATGAATGAAAAGAATGAATCGCTGTTTAAACAAGTAACTATAAAGGCCTATTTCTCCATGGATGAGATGTGGCTGGGGTGGAGGTGGGAGGCAACTAGGCTGCTCAGGCATGAACTCTGTGAAGGCATCAACTTATGAAAACCTCCTAGCTTTGAGTATGAAGCTCATCTTCATGAAACTGCAAACTGTAATTAAAAGTTCATAATTGTTACTTTCTGTCACATGTTAGGGTGACTACAGTTAGTTGTTGTGTGCTACATATTTCATCAAGCTAAAAGAAAGAATCTGAATGTCTTATTCACAAAGAAATGATATTAGAAAAGACAGAGGTGTTAGATCAAAGTACACATGGATCAGTCTAGCACATGCTGCCCCACAGTGAGAATAATTTTCATGTTTGGCTAAAATAAATGCCATTTTTTCAAGGTTAAACATTCAGTAAAGGATCCTATTTTTGCAATGATTGAATATGGGAAGCTTTGGGGGGCTGGTCTACGAATCACAGTGCATTAATAATCAACGTGGTATGCTAGCAACAGCCTTGGGGTACAGGCTTGCTTTGTCTGGCTAGCAATCACTCTGTTGTTCCTCTGGATTAGCATGTCTACAGTGGTGAGCTAGCCTCTTCCCTCTGCCCCTGTTAATTCCAATTATCTCACACCCAGTCTTGCCTCACTTATTTATGTAAATCTCCTGAGTTCTTTCAGATACTAGATTTGTGGCTCTTGACATATAACACTATTGCAATAGAAACAAATCAGTCACAAGTTCAAAATGATGACCTTCAGAACTTCTGCAGTGCATAAATTAGTTAGCCAGAGACGTTTCAAGTGTGCCAATAAAACAGAGAGGAAACTGGATCTGGTTTCATGGTTCAGAGTCCTTGCTAGTCAGAGTTACATGGGAAATCAAAATAAGTTCTTTAAGATTTCTTAGGGCTGAAGAGCAAATGTTTAATGATACGGCAGAGAGTTGTAAAGCATGTGTGTGGAGGAGTGTGAAGCAAGCATTGTGCCTCTTTTTCTATATATAGTTTTGCCAATTGTTCCCATTCTGCAGTGTAAGGGTGAACAGAACATTGACTTTTTTGGGCCTCAGTGGCTTTCACCCCGGCCACCCAGTGGAAGATTGTTATTCTTCAACATATTCTTTTTACCTTATGTTATGCCTCGTACCAGCAACATTCTTCATGCAGTGACATCAGAACCTTAAGTGATCTTGATGACGTACACGGCTACATTTAAATGCTGTTTAGGTTGATTATATGGAAAGACAACTTTGGTTCATTAGTTCCTTGTTGAGGAGCACAGCATCCTCTTACGGAGTCATGGGAGACAAAACAGCCAGATGAGTGGCATTTTCCCAAGCCAAATCTGAACTACTGGTGTTTACACATGGCAAGCCTGTTTTAGTCTAGGTTTCATTCGTGCTGTTGTAATGCTGACGGTCCTCAATGCTTGCAGCAGCAGGGCCAAGTAGAAGAGCTGGTACTCATGACAACTTCCTGACTTACAACACAGGCAAGTTATGCATCATTTGGTCTGGATTTTTTCATATATATATAGAAGGGTGTGTTGATGCTACCTTCAGTGGGCTATTGTAAAAGTTACATAATACATCTAACAGGGCTTACCACATAAAGGCCGGCAACACATCTTTCCTTCCTTCTGAATGAGTCATTATTTGACTTCATCCCCAAATTAGGGAGTGGGAAGGATGCTGGTGAGAGACTTACTGCAGACTCATTCACACTAATTAAATAGCGAATGCTTAAACAAACCTCTCATAAAGGTAATTATTTCCTATAGTATTTATGGTATGATTAGCATTATTTTATAAACTATAAATTCTGGCTCGGAGTGGCTGTCTTTATCCCAAATTACCATTTTCATCCCTATGGGAAAATGCTTTCCAGATTTTAATTATTCAACTGAGAAAAGTGAAAATTTTCAACCAGTCAGCTAATAAATGAAGGTTACAAACAGTGCCTACGTTTCACCTTAACTATAAAATTTAAAGACTAGAAGCCTATCACTGATCAATAATTATTTTTTATTACACTGCAATTAAGAAAATATTTGGGGGGAATGAAACATTGGCAGGTAGATGGAGAATGAATGTGGCACCAATTATTCAGCCCTCACACCTTTAGCTCTTAGAAAACAGCTTCAGAGCTAGCCCTCAAAAATCTTCCTGACAGTGTGTGTGTGAATGATAAAATCTGGCTTAAACAGTGATATTCCAATTCAGAGTCCAGAATTCAAAAGTCCTTCATTCCTGTCATGAAATTAACCCCTCCATTTAAACAAGCTATGACAAACCTACTATAGTAAGAGGCATTACTTATTGAAAATTCTAACTGTCCTAGCCAAGGTCATGCTAGACCAGATTATAAGTGGCAAAACCCAAGCTAGAGTTGCCTACTCAACCTACAGTAGCAAACTAACTAGGTGCGGTTCTAAGCAGTAAATAGTGACTATGTAGAGAGGTGTAACAGAATGTTTCAAAGAATAGGATTATGACAATTGAATTCAATGTTTTATAGAGAAAGAAGAGCCCAATTTCTCAGCTTTAAAAAGAAATAAAACTATCACAGGATTTTAAGCATCAGCTTTAGGGAGAGAGGGAATATAAACACATGCACACATAAATACATTGCACACCTACAGAATACCTTCAGAAATTCTAGATGGGTCTACAAGTGTCTGTCTTCTATTAGAAGGTCAGAAAGGATAGCTGCCATGCAGATAAACAAACATTTGCTGGCAACATCCAAGGGTTTATTCTGAAAGAAAGCACCTTTCTAAAAAAAACTAAAGATGTCCAAGTTGAGCAAAAGGACAACAGAGCAAACACCAGCAGACAGACATAAACTCAAAAGGAAACAGACCCAGAAAGTATTTTAAGAGCTCTTTGCAAAAACTATAATGTACAGTGTTTTAAATAAATTGGGGTGGAGGGGAGCCAGCCAAGGAATTGTGAAATGGATACAGCACAAAAGGTCCATCAAGAAAATGAGAAAAGATAGCAGAGAGACTCAATTAATTCTTGACTGCAGTCATCCCTGAAGAAGATGTTAGGGAGTTCCCCACTCTGAAATTGCCTTTTTGACAGAGACAGGTCAGAGGTCAGGGAACAAATAACACTAAAAGCACAAGGTGTGCTCAAATGAATTGGCAAGTGAAGGCAGACAGATTGTACACTGGCCCCTGGCCCCTGGACAGGCATCTAGAAGAATCTGAAGGGTAAAGAGGGCTCTCCCCAGGTGATGTGCAGCTGTCAGAAGAAGCCTATGAATGTTTCTGACTTTATATTCAGATAATATGCAGACATTTCATGAAGCAGCAGGGTCATAAAATATTTGTAAAAAATTGTAGAATTCTCAAGTGAAGCCTTTGTAGATGGGCTGCTACAGATGGGTAATACATAGGAGTCCTGTTACTTTCTTTCAGGTTCCATAAGAAGGCAGCCAAATTTGGTGCTCTGAGCTTTCTGCTTCAAGGAGTTATTAAGAAATTTGACAAGTCAGAACTACAAACAAAAACTGAGATGAGAAAGAATTATGGTGCTGAGGATTGAATCCATAGTCTCATCCATGCTAGGTAATGACTATATATTTAGCACATAAAAACAAAATTTGACCTCAAATCATGACCTTGACCCTAGCTAATGTTCAGGCTTATTTGTGATGGCTTAAAGTGAGACATCACTAAGCAGAGAGAAGGCCTGCTAATGGTAGAAGGAAGGTGGATTAACCTACTAAAGTTGGTGAAAATTCCCATATACAAGGAGAAGGAGGATCCAGAATGGATTTTGCTTTGAAAGAGGAGAGGAGGCTGGGCAGTGGTGGTGCACGCCTTTAATCCCCGCACTCAGGAGGCAGAGGCATGGGGATCTCTATGAGTTCAAAGTCAGCCTGGACTACAAGAGCTAGTTTCAATACAGCTAGGGTTGTTATAAAGAGAAAACCTGTCTCAAGAAACAAAACAAACAAACAAACAAGAAAAAGAAAGAAAGAAAGAAAAAAGAAAGAAAGAGAGAGGGGAATGGTCACAGTATGCAGATTAAGACTGTCGAGTCCCATGGTACTGAAAGATGTGGGAACCATTTCATTGGTTAGACCTGAGGTTAGCCAATGGAACACAGACAAATGAGTTTCCTCATGTATTCATGCTTTCATATGGTGGGGGCAGTCTTGGCAGAAACATTGGCTAGTTGAGGAGTCCAGGTACCAATAGGAACTGCTACTGTACACTAAGAATTTGGTTCATGCCTTGACTTTGGGTGTTCAATTATCATGATTATATGCCTCAACTATTTTGAGTGGGATTCAGAATTCAGAAATGTGACATTTGTTGTATATTAGTGTTACCAGAAAATGCTTAGCCTGCTCCTACTTATCAGAGTGAAACCAGAAATACATTTTTTAAAATAGAAATCATCACTGATTAATCCATTTGGATTATTTGACTGGGAAAGTAAGCCTGAGAAAAATCACAAATTTAATTTATCTTGCTGTTCAAAAGACATTTGCCAAAATTCTATGACAAGAGCTGTTTAAACTTTTTTGTCTCTGTTTTGAGTAATAAAACATCTCGCATCTTCTGGAAAGGTCATAACTTGTGATAACAGGGACCTAAAACATTGACCACCCAGATGTAACAGATGTTAACATTTTATTTTGTTTACTTCAGATCCTATTATTAAAAATAAAAATGTAACACTGTACATGGAACTTAAGTCCCAACTTCAGTTTTTTCTCTTTCTTTCAACATTAAAACCTAAGTCTAGATTTATATGGCTTTTATATTCATTTTTCCAGAAACATTTATTATTTGCAAGTTTGAATGTAGGCCATGCTATTCTAATATTACACTGTCTATCATTATTCAAGTTTCTTTCTCCCTTTCTCTGCATTCATTTAAAACAGGAAGTGAGAGACTGGAGATGACTCAGTGAGTTAGAGCAGACATTGCTCTTATAGAGAACTGTAATCCAGTTCCCAGAGCCAGTATCAATCAGCTTGAGCGTTATTCAACAACTCTGGACCTTGTGGGCACCTGCACACATGTTCACATGCCCACACACAGATACACAGACATATCCACATACACATCATCAAAAATAAAATGCAATCTTTAAAACACCCCCGAGAAGAAATTGGCAGTATATTTCTCTTTGTGAACAGATTTCCTGTGATGTTATTTCCAGTGCGTACTTTTCCTGTGAGCAGTGCTAAATGATGCTTCAGGGTTTTTCTTTTAAATTTTTGATTTTTTAAATTTATGGATGTAGAACAAAAATTTTTTAGTTCTGTGTATTTAGTGATTTTATCTTTTTCTTCTATTTCTAATTTAATTCCATTATGTTCTGTAAAATATTTTACTTGAATTAGATCATTATAAATTTATTGACAGCTTACTTTATAGCAAAATATTGTTCACTTTGATAAAGATTTTATGTAAATTTTAAAATAATATATGTTCCACTATTTTCAAGTTTCCTATTCTATAATTGTAAAAAGTTGATTTTGATTGATAGAATTGCTCATAACTCTAATATTTTATTCAGTTTACATATTGTTCTCTTGGTTATTGAGGGGGATATTAACATCTTTGGCTACTTTCTTTCTTTCCTTTTTTTAGTTAATTTTTGTAATGGTGTCAACCAAGTCCTGGCCATTGAGTAGACTGAACAAGAGTTCTACCACAGACAGACCTAAATCTTGGAGGTTAATTGTAGATTTTCCTATTTCTTCGTGGAATTCTATCACATTTTGTTGCTGTATTTTAAGGCTGTTGTCAAATGAATAACCTCTTACAGTTACTATATCTTTTAGATGAATCGAGTCCTTTATCAACACAAATTTACCTTCCTTATCCTTGATAATATTTTTTCTTCTAAAATTCATATTTTCTGATACTAATGCAGATATTCTGGTGTTTAAAATAAACTCACTGAAGAGAGTTTCCAGGCCATAGAGGAGAGGCAGCTGGTGCCTGGCAGATCGTGTGAAGAACACAGCCCAAGTATGGAATGAGGGTTCCCTCCAGGTCTTGGCTGAATACAGGTAGATGACATCCTGAGAAATGTGCTCACTGGGGGAAGAGCCACGGGTTAAGAGCATTGGAGCCCAGTAATCAAAGAGAACTGAACCCCTGTATGTTCGTTCCAACCAGAGTGGCAAGTCTCAGCACACATGGGGCACTGACAACTGTGCTCATCAGCATTTGGTGTCAGGGATTGGTAACAATCAACCCACGCTCAGTATTATTCTGGATCCTAACACATTTTAAACAAAAGAGACAATAGTATAGACCAATTTCAAGTAACCTCACATCTTAGACTAAAGCTCAAGAATATTTATGAGAATCCAAAACTTCCTGTATTCCAAAGATAAAACCTTTAAGATCTGACATTTAATCAAAACTTACAAAGCATGAAAAGTATCAGGAAAATATGAATCACGAGGAGAAAAAATAGCAATTAATCAAATTCATCACAGACCTGAAGCAGATGTTAGAACTAACAAAGACATTAAAACACCAATTATAACTGCCTTCCATATGTTTTAGACCTTAAGAAGAAACATAAAACTATAACAAGAGACCCATGGAGGAATTTTTAGAGATTAAAAACTACAATTGTGGTCATAAAAAGACACTGAAAATGATCAGTGAATTTGGAGACATGCAGCAGAAACTGAAGAAAGGGCCACCGACAAGAAGCTAAATAATTTTTTACTAAGTGAAACATCAGTGCCCTGTGGGAACTCCTCATGCTGTCTCCAGTGGGTGGATTAGGATTCCCAGAGAAGGATGGCTGGCAAATGTTTCTATGGTGGAAAGGAAAGGAAAAGGAACCAAAGGAGGATGAGCCAAGTTCCAATAACTAGACGGCACAGCTAACTATGCACACCTTCATAATCACACTGAAGATAAATAGGTTAAACATTCTGGTTAAATTACAAATGTTCAGAGACTGAAGAAAAAGCAGAATAATTAAGTGTAGGTTACAATAAAGACTATAAAATAGTGAGAAAATACGCTAACCATAGAGGAATTAAAAAAAAAAAACAGTGTGTTAACATTAATGGTTAATGTTAACGATGGTGCTATTTGTCTAACTGTGTCCTACCTCCCAGGGACAAACTAGCATTGTTTTGTGACCATGGAACTATTGTTTCCTATACTTTCTTGCTTTTTCATTTATTTAATGTTAGAATTTCTATTTCATACTCTTCCTTGATTTTTGGTTTATTTCATGTTAGAATATAAATTTATATTCTGCGATTTTAATATAGACAGAATTTGGTCTCTTAAATTCATTTTAAACGTGACTCTAAAACATACGATTATAATATAATTGGGTAAATTAGAAAGTTTTCCTTTACTCTCTGCTACTTCTTACTCTCTTTCCCCATTATCTTATGATAGAAATTCAGAACATAATGTGTGTTTGTGTGTGTGTCAAATATTCTAAGTAAAAGCAATGTCACTTTCTCTTTTCATTCTCTAGTATGGGGCATAAAACTTTCAATGGTAATATTTTTTTAAATTACGTTCCTAAATTGTCAAATATTATAAATTCAGAGTGTATCCTAATTTGTACATTTAGCGAGTTTGTTTATTGAGGGATTAATTGATTATAATGTTTTCTATTATGACCTGCAATGATTGTAATGTCATCTCTAAAATTCATATTGAAATTTAATTGCCACTGTTATGCTATTGGCAATTGACAACATTAAAAAGTATTTCATGGTCATAAGGACTCCACTTCTGCCAACACAGTGATAATGCTTCCTGTAAGTAGGTTCAGGAGTGAGTGCTTTGCTGTGACAGTGAGAGCCATCAAGCATAGCTCTAAAGCTTGCTACTCTTCTGCCATCTTATGGCACAGTACAGAGGCTATTGTCAGATGTTGGCCCCATGCCTTGAACATCCCAGACATCTGAATCGTGAACCAGATAAACTTTTATGGCTTATAAATCAAACAGTTGAGCCAGTCAGCAGCTAAGAGTCCTCAGGGCAGGCTGCTCCACTACTGCCACCACCCATTGAACCCTATAACCTACGGGACACACTCAGTTGTCCAACTCGCTGAACCTATTATCCTCTTCCTGGCCAACCATCTCCATCAAAATTAGCAGCTGCTAGAGGCACAAGCACCACCCAATCATTTGGAAGAAGAGCCTCTTGAGGTACAAGCACTACCTGAACCAATTAGAAGAAAAGTGACATCCTCAGGAAAAGCCCTCTCCAGCAACCTCAGAAGATTCTACAGGCACAGCTGCTACCCACACCAACTGGAAGAACAAGCACCGGCAAAACCTACACAGGCTTGAAGAACAGACACCATAAGCACAGGCACAACCCACTCCAATTGGAAGAATGGACCCCATAGGCACAAATAAAGCCCATACCAGCCAGAAGAGCTGGATAATAATCTGAAACTAGGAACCCAAAACCCTGCACATCTCAGTTGAGACAACCCTACTCGACCAGTCAATCATCAAAACCCTTTGTCATTCAGGCCAAAAGACAATAAAAGAAAGAGACAATAAAGGAAAAAAAAAAGACCCATCCAACAAGATATCACAAGAATTAACACCTGTTTCTATAATTACCCCAAACCCAGATGGGTAAACAGCAGTGTAAGACTACGTTCAACAACATAAAGAGCAATGTGGCAGCACAGAACTTAGTGATTCTACAGCAAGAACTGAACATCCCAGCACAGACAAAGCAGAAGAAAACAACCTTAAAAATAACTTTGTGAAGTTAACAGAGGCCCTTAAAGAGGAAATGAAAAAAATCTCCTAAAAAAATTGGGGAAAGACAAACAAAAAATTGGGACAAATCAATAAATCCCTTAAAGAAAGCTAAGAAAAAAAACAATCAAACAGGTGAAGCAAACAGCTCAACACTTGAAAATTGAAATGGAGGCAATAAAGAAAACACAGACTAAGGGAATTTTGGAAATTGAAAATCTGGGTAAGGAAATAGCAGCTATAGAAACAAGCATCTCTAGCATAACATAAGAGATGGAAAAGAGAACCTCAGGTGTTGATGATACAATAAAGGAAATAGATTCATTGGTCAAAGAAAATGTTAAATCTAAAAAATTCTTAACATACAGGAAATCTGGGACACCATAAAAATACCAAACCTAAGAATAATAAGGATAGAAAAATAAGAATTGCAGCTCAAAGGCACAGAAAATATATTCCACAAAATCATAGAAGAAACCTTTCCCAGCCTAAAGAAGGATATGCCAATGAAGGTACAAGGAGCTTAAAGAACACCAAACAGACTGGATCAAAGAAAAGTAGCTTTGCCACAGAATAATCAAGCCACTAAACATACAAAATAAAGATTATTAAGAGCTGCAAAGGAAAAAGGTTAAATAACATATAAAGGTAGCCCTTTCAGAGTTACATTTGACTTCTCAATGGAGACTCTAATAGAAAGAAGTTACTGGACAGACATTTTGGAGACACTAAGAGATCACGGATGCCAGCCCAGACTATTATACTCAGAAAAACTTTATGTCACCACAAATGGAGAAAACAAGATATTCCGTGACAAAACCAGATTTGAACAATACCTATCCACAAACCCAGCCCTACAGAAAGTAATAGAAGGAAAACTCCAACCCAAGGGAGTTGGATGCATCCATGAAAACACTGGCAATAGATAATCCCACACTAGCAAATCCCAAAGGAGGGAAACATACACACACTAACACCACCATCAATAAAACAACAAGAACAAAAATATAACAGAAATTAACACTCACTGGTCATTAATATCTCTTAATCTCAATGGACTCAATTCAGCTATAAAATGATACAGGCTAATAGAATGGATACAAAAACTGCTAGATACAAGAAACACACTCAACTTCAAAAACAGATATTACTTCAGAGTAAAGGATTGGGAAAAGATTTTCCAATCAAATGGACCTAAGAAACAAGTGGTGTAGCTATCCAAATCTCTAACAAAATAGACTTCAATCTAAAATTAATAAAAAGATATGGAGAATGACATTTCATATTAATCACAGAAAAAAATACATCAATATGAACTCAATTCTGAAAATTTATGCCCCAAATACAAGGGCACCAATATTTGTAACAGAAACTCTGCTTAAACTTAAATAACACAACACACTCCACACAATAAAAGTGGGAGACTTCAACACCCCACTCTCACCAATGAACAAGTCTGCCAGACAGAAATTTAGCAGAGAAATAAGGGAACTAACA